>JAQGAZ010001858.1:0-23516 GCA_034692225.1 Polydesmus complanatus | reverse complement strand
AACTTTTGAAATCGATGAGATATCGACCAACGGACAACGGCATCGTGTTCCTGAGCTCATTTTACATCTAAAAATCTTTAACACATTTAAAAAAAATTTTAACATACTTGCTTTTTTAAGTGTGTTAAACTTGGCATCTTACCAACTGTCTGTACTGCATTTGGTTTCCCAGGTGTCAGGGATCTACATACAGTTTAGGCCATATCTCCATGACCTTTTAAGCCACATTTCACATAGGCACCCTGATTAACATTTATAGCAGGTGGTCAGTTCTTACTGAATCACCCTGTACAATAAAAATTATGAAAATAATGTTTAAAACAGGAAATTTAAGCTGAATTTCTTCGATGGTTTTAAAACTTTCATTAGAATAATTTTGTTAACTTGAAAACTTTTTCAGGTAAAAATGATTTTAAATATCGGTGCATAATTTTCATTTTCTGTTTCTCAATCACTTTTTGTCACAAGAATAAACACACACAGAATAAAAATTATTTATCGTTGTTGTACAAAAAACCACTTGTACTAGAATCATCGTTGTAATCAAGTTTTGTACAGTATATCCGCCGATAACATCATTCCGAACTCGTGATCACTATAATTTTCATAATAATAATGATAATACAGTATCTCCATTGTCGTGACCTCGTTCAAATCAACAACGACGAATATTATTTAACAAATCGAAAACTGATTTCCCGATCTATTTTATGCGCATATGAGATCGACTATGAAAAATAAATTCCATATCCTAAATAACAATGACAAAATTTAATTAAAGGCTTAATAAAACTAGTGTAGTGGTGAAAGTACGATTGCGACAACTATCGCGCTTGGTTAATTAATCAAGTATACAACTAGGTTAAAAAATAAAATCAAACCAAAAAGGTATTGTTTAAAAAAAAATGAAAGTGTTCGATGGACCGTGCCCATCGGTCGATTATTGTCACAGTATTTTCATGTTAACGTCACTTCCGCTATTTATTTACTCGTATTTTCATTCCACACGGAAACGACATTTAAAAAACATTTAAACGAAAAAAAATATTCTTTTATCTAACATAATAACACTGTATGTTAAAAAAAAAGTTACGATAATAACAAACAAATTGGTGAAATATAGACCTCAATTTTATGTTATAAAAATATCAAAATCACATTAATTTCGAACGATATGAATGTGTTTATGCCGTCACCCAACTCGATTTCATAAAAAACGAAAATATAAAATTCATGTACTGTATATATAAAGCAAAATTGACCCTTCATTTTCTTATAATACTATACCATAAAAAAACATCAATTTTATTTTAACTGCTCATTTATCGCAAATCTAATGGCTAAATAATATTTGGCCTTCCGAGTGTTAAAATTAAAAAAATTAAAAACGATATACTGTACTGCATAGAAACCGTTCTAAATTGATCATTTCAAAACTACTACAGTATTTAGTAAATAAGACTACTAATATAATTGACATATTCCTTATTAATTGGCAAATTAAATTTTTTTAAATAAAGTTTTAAAATACTGTAATGTATTTCAAAACCAAATAAGAAAAAAAGTAACCCGCTCGCGATAATGAAATAAATCAAGTTTGATCATTAATTAGTATGCGTCATAAAAAAAAATCTTAAACCTGAATTCCTGTAGGCCGCAGGGAACAAAAGGCCCTTGATTTATTTTTCTGTTCAGTCTGTTTTGCTTTTGATGTGCCTATTCAATTGATGGCGGCTACGGCCAACACTTCTTCGCATATTTTCTTGTACTGCCAAGCGTCACCCGTTAAGCGCTTCCGGCGAATGCCCAGCATGTTATTCATCTGGGCCAACCGACATACTTCCAGCTCAAAACGAAGCTTAATCGAACCGTTTGAGTCCACAATTTTTCCACTTAAAACGTAACTAAAAAAAATTAAATAAATAAAAAACTTGATCAAAAAATGTTTAAAAACAATTTTCAATAGGAAAATATTCGCGATAAAATTTCATAAAATACGATTCATAACTCACTCTGCATCAATATTTTAAAATTTACATTAAAAAAATTTACAAACTGCATAAAATTTTAACTCACAAATAAAGTTCAATTCATTCACAGCCAAACATTTAACATTTTCTAAAGAACTGGGTAAAACTGTCGAACAATTTGGACATTTCTTAATAAAGATTCTGGATGAAAAATTAAAGGGCAAAAATATAATACACTACATTGTACAATATTAAAAGAAAATCAATTTCAACTCTAAAACAAATAAAACACAGAATTAACAAAAATACAAAATTTCAATTTAGACATTTTTTTAAATACAATACAGTACATTGTATTGTATAATAATTGTTGAATTGTATAAAGTAGATTTTTTAAAAAAAATAACAAACCACTCTTGCGAAAACTAGGTAGAAACAATGCACCCACACCGTTTTTCTTCTCATTGATAATGTTAACACGAGAATACATCTAGTCAATGACTCAAAATGCGGTAAATGTGAATCCCTAAATTGACACAAAATGCTGTCAGTAAGTCAACGCTAATTTTTTTATTAAACAATCATTTCTAACTTAAAAATGAGTGCACGAACACCCTATATTTATTTATATGTCGATGCACAGTCAGTACGCAATATCTTGTAGTGCAACTACGAAAGCGTAAAAATACTACCGGTATCTACATTTTGACAAACAAAATAATGTATGATTTTAGAGCTTTACGTAAATTTTTTTTTATATATACCGTATAAAAACTTTTTTCTTTATCTACAAAAATTCCTCCTTCTCCACTTTCGTAAATACGTTTGCAGACATTTTGATTATTTGAAATCGAATTTCCGTCTCCCGAAAACGCGAAATTTAATTGACAATTGTTTTCGTCGTTCTTTTTTTCTTTTCCTAACCTAAATTTTCCTCGCATTAACAAATAAAAAAAAAACCCATCGCATTTTCAACGCGAAATAGATGCAAAAAGAAGATCGGAAGGGCGAGTGGATGAGAGGGTGGGTTGTATTTATTTAGCATGTAGTGAGTGAGCGTTGCATTTCTTTCTGACTCTAATGATGATGAAAGCGGATGAAAATCCCTTGGTAGGACGTTAGCGTTCGGCATTACCCTCTCCCACTCACCCCTCGCATCAACATTTTTAAAGCTTTAAAATATCTTTGAAGTAACGTAACGTAAGGCGGTAGCAGAGTCAGGAGTTGATGACTCCCAAACGCACGTTTTTGAATAACGAAGGAAATGTAAAGCTCTCGGAGAGAAACGATAAAGTTCGGTCGCAACCCAGTTGAAAGCTTTTAGGCCCTACAAGTCGATTTTGCGGATGGGGTAAGTGGGTGGTTAAGTGAGAAGACAGGGAGGGAAGAATAAGGTAAAGTTTTGCACTTGGAATTTAGCTCTTCTGTTCCCTGAATGCACTTTAATAGCTGCACATCGTTCTATCTTATGGAAAAATCTTGATCGTCATAAAAAGAAACATCTCAATTGTAAAATGGATTCCACCCCCAAACTCCTTCACCCACCCACAAGCAGGATAACTGCTCCTCGATGACCCCTTTTACCTCAATCACCTACAACCTTTAGTTAATCGATATAAAGTAAACGAATATTGTAATGATTGTCGCCCCGCCCATCTCCCTCTTACGTCTCCCAATATTTTTTTTTTCTTACGCTTTTCTAGACGTGAAACTAGCCCTTTGTGCTGCATTTACCAAGCGAACCGATAGTTTGCTTAAATGAAAGAAAAAGAAAAAAATAAAATAAAGATGAGACGACGAGGGAAAAAAGTAATACACTCAAGTACCGCACCGTATATTATGTTATACTGAATGTAGGATAGTTCCTCGTAAAAATCCAATCAAATCGCTAATTAAAATCGGAGCGAGAGAATTCAATATACGAAGAAGATAGCATTTTATTGTTGGTTAAAGTAGATTAGAGGATTAGTTGAAATATGTAGAGCCATCAAAACTATAGGGCCTACTACAAAAAAAGCTAAAATTGCTTTCAAAAAATATCTTTAAACAATTATTATTATTATTTAAAAATCGAATCTCAGAATGCAAAAAAAAAAAAAGATGTTAAGATACTGTCAACCAACTAAAACGTTATACATTTGCAATTTCTGCTACTTAACCAAAAAATCTCACCCGCGAAAGTGTAAATCTCTGAATACTACCAAAACATGAATGACGACAATAAAATACTTTTTCAAAACAGGTTATAAGTTTGGTGGAACCTGGCGAAAAACTTATTAGCGGGCCCCCAAGTGAGTAAAAACAACCACAAGTAGATCTAAAAATTTACTGCCCTTATACAAATTTAATTTTGCCAGCAACAAAAACTTCCAAAAACTATATCTACGCAAATGTTTACTCGCTAAATTCTCAAAAAATTGACAAATTTACCAAGTTTTTGCGCGTAATTGTGAATGTGCGAGGCCTCGGTATGAGACAAATAAATCGACGTCTGAGCCGGACATCAAAAACTTATCTTATTCTCGTATGTAAACGCAAATATTAGCCCGAAATGTAAGCCATTTCGGGTTTAATTCCCAACGTAAAAAAAAAATCGAATAAATCTAAAAAAAATCATATGACAGTGTTGGGTGTACTTATGTCGGGTATAGATATTGGTACGGTAGAAGCTTTATAAACAAAATAAAATTTCAGCGATATAATTATAGTTAAATAAAATTTCAATTCTTTACAATAATGATCAAAAAAAAAAAAAAAAACCGTGTAAGAAATCACAATTTTAAATAATTTTCCTTAAAAACTTTCCAAGTAAACACAGTTTGTATGCAATGTAGGCTAATAGAAAACACAATAATGAATATCACAAAATAAATCCAACTAAAATCGCTCAATTACCTACTCGTAGCTACGATAGTGCGTCCACAAAATAAATTTTAAATAACACTCTATAACTGACATAATATTATATTATAGTAAAAATAAACAAATGCAAAACACAAACATTTTCAAAAAAAAAAATAATAATAATAATCACGACTATTAATAGCTAAATCTTTATACACTGTGACGCAAAAAAATCGAGAACATGCAAAAAAAACCACAACTTCGTAAAAAATGCTTCGATTTAAATTAAATTTGGCACTTAGATAGAGCAATCATGTAGGACCAAATATAAATTATCAAATATGCTCAAAGTGTCCTCCGGCTGAATTTACATTAGCCCTAAGTCTAATACGCCATTCTTTGATTGCCGAGTCAATTATATGCTTTTCAAGTTCAATCCAAGTTTTCTTAGCACGCAGTTTCAAGTTATCGAGAGTGTTTTTTAATCAAAAGTTCATCCCCGTAATATTTTCTATTGATCTTAATTCCGGGTTCAATAAAATGAATCCTCAATGACTTGAAGCTTGGAATTAAGAAAACTTGGATTGATCTGGACCAGCGTGTAAGTACTGTATAAGGGACTCGTTAATCAAAGAATGGCGTTTTAGACTTCGGGCATGTGTAAATTCTGCCGGAGGACACTTTGAGTATTATTTTAAAATTTATATTTGTTCCTAAATTATTGCCCTATGTAAGTGGCAAATTTAATTTAAATCGAAACATTTTTTACAAAGTTGTGACTTTTTTTGCGTGTTCTCGATTTTTTTGCCTCACGGTGTATAAACATGTTTCACTTAAATAACAAAAGTAATGAATGACGTAACCGTGGTAAGCACCTAATTTTTACGAACAATATTTAAATTTTTCAATAAAATGCAATGCAATCCTTTTAAACAATAAAAGGCTACCCTCAATCTCACTCCCTCTCTGCATGTGAGGCATCACATCCACCCACCTCGCATCACATTCAGGTACACGTGGAAAAGAAAGAAAGAAAAAAAAAAGCCATCGATCACTTAATGACAAACGTATTACATTTCCATCACTTCGCATCGCGTATATCGTCGGGTTAGTTTTATACCATAAAAACTTTTATAGTTCTACTGTATATAAAAGCTGAGAGTGAGCGAGAGAATGACGGAGGAATTATGTTCTCATGCAAATCACAACACAGCGAGTGGAGGATACTATAGGAGGCAATATACATGAATCGAGTGGGCGGTTGGGTGAGAAAAAGAGGGTCGTTCGGTAATTCCAACGTAAGCAAGAAAAAGAAAATGTATATAAAACCCAAATCTGTTTTCCACCCACCCACCTCTCCTCCCTCCCTCTTCATCTCCAGATCTACATAATGGACTGAGAGCCTATGTTTGCATACCCCGCTTACACTAGGCCACAAGATTTATTCCAACTCCTCCCACTCGTATTTCTGCACCACCAATCAACATTTTTGGCTTAACCAAAAAAAAACCCTTTCGCGTATTAAGTATCTTTGTTTCCCCAGGATTTTTCCTCCCCATCACCTCGGATACACGCATCTTTTGACGATTAAAAAGGTTTTTAGGTGACTAATAATTTTTCAAATTGCTTTTTCTCTCCTTTCCATCATTTTCTTATTGATTTTTGATTAGACGTTTCTTCGTGACGTCAAAGGCGTTGTTTAAACGCAGGGCCAAATTTTGAATTGCGAGGGCCATAAACTACAATATTATTTTGAATGCGCCCCTGTGTAGAATACAAAGATAATAAATAATTCTTTTAATAATAATAAAAGAATCATCTACGGTAAATACTAAAAATAATGTATAATTTAAAAGTAAAGCCAGAAAAAACAATTAAAAAGCTACCATAAAACCAGTAGAAAAAAGTTCTCTAATAATACCAAAGTTTAAGTTGTAAAGCAGCAAAAACTCCTAAATAAATAAATAAAAATCAATACAATAATTTCCTCCTTTCCCCGTCCCTCCAAAAAAAAATAATGATAAAATTAAACAAAACAATGATAATTAATTGACAAAATAAAAACGGAACAACTATATAAAGGCGAAAAAAATATTCTAAAAAAAAAAAACCAACTAGAAAAGAAAATAAAAAAAAAATAGGAAAAGAAAGAAAGAAAACAATCTCACAACTACATTTACGAGCCCCAAGGTCCTTATCTTAATGGTAAATCCGGCACTGTTTAGGCGGAGAAAGTGATGGGGAGAGGAGGGGGAGGGAATGGTAAGATGAGGTATAGAGGAAATGAGTGGGGGAGTAAAGGAAGGGGTGCAAAGAGGGAAGAGGAATTTATGATACAGATTTCGCAACCGTCGTAAAACACCTTCATCGTCGTTACATGCAAATATATAAAATCTAAATACGTGGCGTAGATGTGGAAATGGCATTTGAAATTGAGGTGGCAGTAGAGGGCGCTACGATTCTTCCTTCCATAATCTACTACCGTACTTGTACGTATAACTTATGTGTTTATTGGAGAGAAATCCGAAGCAAAATATTAGAGGCGGCAAATTTCCATTCAAATGCGGCATACTTTGACGTTTCGTGCACATTAGGCTTCTTGCGTAACGTTACGTTGCATACACGACAATATTTTTTCCCCCTGTTTTTTTTTTCTTTCTCTCTCTCTTTCCATTTTCGACTGTGAAAAGTGGAAACTGGGCTGAGAGTGGTAGAAGAAAAATGCTATAAAAACAGATGGAAGACTATAAAATGTCATCTAAAGGTTGTTAGAATATATTTACTACAATAGTTTTATGAATCATCAGACTCTCTCATTCCGTAGTTCATTCCATCGCCAACAACGGCGAGTTTTTTTTTTTATTTTAATAAATACATGTACAGGGTGGACACAAAATCCCAACGCGATTAAATTGGAGGAAAAGTTATGGTTCGTCCAACTTTTACTCGATAGAGGTTTGAAGACATTAATTTAAAAAGTAAACAAAAGCTCCTGTGTGTTTTGGCAATTCCGATCAAAATACTTTAAAACAGAATTTGGCCGTCTTACTGTATACAGTGAGAAAATAAATGAATGACAGTGAGGCACTATATTTTTTAAAACAGCATCCCAAATTAATTTTACTGTACATGTACAGTATTTCAAATTTTTGGTAATGCGCGGTTTTAATAAATAATAAAAATGGCCAGTTCTCGCATTGTCACTTTTAAAATTTTAAAAAGCAAAAATTATCGACACTAACTTGAAAACTTCGTTAAATTAAATACAGTATTTATATTAAATTTTCGTTGTACTTAAATGAATTTACATGGAAGTCACAAATTTTCAAAAAATGTGCACTAGGACACTTCAACAGCGTATAAATTAGGTATCTTGAAAATATCCTACATAAAAAAGAAAATACCTTCTTTAATTAGCCAATAATTATTATTAATATTTTTTAAAAAGCTTCGCAAAGTCCAAGTTTTATAATCCGCCTCGAACAGTAGTTTCAGTTTCAAAAAATTCAGCTTGGTTCGAATAATTAAAATTACCTTACCAATTTTTTTATTTTTTTTTAAAAAAAAAGCTGCTTTAGCGAAGTAATTTACAGTACAACAATTAAAATGTCCACAGCACATTTATTTATAAATTTTTTTAAAAAAAACCTGCATCCCATTTACTAAAAATTACGCGATTCGAAGGTTTCTAACTCAGCTTCGAGCGAGTGGTTTATTAGCGTTTAGTAGACAAATGTTTATCGGTTACTAATCTTCATCTCGAACAGGGAAACTGGTTTGACCGATGAAGTGTAGTCCACTCCCGTCGAAATGAGCGGCCACCGCACCGGACTAATCGACTCATCAGAGATGGAAAAATCTAGATAGGAGCTCTCATTTCCCTTTCCATCGATTATCTCCGATTAAGATTACAATTTACAAACATCTCATTTTATGTAAATTAGATTAGCGCCACACGCACTACGCAACAAATTCCTCGATTTATTTTCTCATAGCGATCGCACAACCACCTACATCAACAAGGAAGATAACTATTTTATCCGTAGACAATGCATTTCACAGCAAACAAGTCAATTTGAGCCAATTAACCACGAATTTTATTTGAAACGAACCCCATCAAATTTAAATAATCTGCACATTCGATATTATTGAACATATTTGGCTATTTGCAAGATTGGTCAAGTAGACAATGTTTACAAAATTTATATTTAAAAAAATAAATACGACTACATATTATTTTACAGCAAGTTTAAAACGAACTTCAAGAGTAAGGGAGGATTTTTTGTTAAAAACAAAAATTCGTTAAAGGAAAAACTACTCAAAATAAATGATTAAAAATAACATTTTAACCGATTGTTGCGTTGTAACAATCAAAATAATAATTCAAACTAATACCTAATTTTTTTGTGTCATTAAAATTACGCCAAGTTATCCTGAATGAGACTTACATGAAAACCAATATTACAGGATACTTTCAACCGTAACATTAAAAAATGTTTGCTGTACTAAGAATTTCGTTTTATTATTGATAAAAATACGAGTTATCGATGTCTATTTTATTTTTTTTAAAAAAAGTTTGAATTATTAAACATTAAGTTCATTTTTATTTCAAATACTGTTTTTAATTAATGAGATTTATCATTAATAAAATTCGAGTAAGTGTTGCTATTAATTGAAATTTTCCGCACGATTTCCATCCATGCTGTTTCGATGAAGCTCACGTACCGTGTAAACCAAAAGATATCCTTAATTTAGTAAAAAAATAATTAATTTTTTCCCCTATCTGTTAAACTACTGTATTAACTTTGCAACTTTGTTAAATTCAAGAATGTGAAATATCAGGAACTCTCGTGTTTGTTTGCTTTTTTTTTTTTTTTTTAAAAAAAGTTTACCTTAAAAGTCCTTTAACCTTTACCTTCCCCCAAATTAATTCCTACTCTGATCCTAAGTATTGCGGTTTTTCTCCATTATGCAGCATTTTATTTTTATCCTCGGGATTACAATTCTTTTAAAAAAAAAAAAAGTAGAAATCTCAATTTGAGCTAAATTTTTGTGGCGTAAATTGAGACAATTGAGTGAAGGAAAAGGAAAATAAATGCAGCCATGGTGTGGTCCAAGCGACCGAGCCAACACAAAACAACGACTAAGTAATGTCTTTATAAATCGCATAAAACCGCAACATAGAAAGTAAAACGATGCGGACGACACTGACACAACTTTATAAATTAATCAGCTAGTCAAATGTCAAGCCAAATAAAAAAAAGTGCTTGTTAAACGTCAACCTCTGCTCATCCTACCCTACCCTACACCCACCTGCATTTGCCTTGACAACTTACCATCGGTGGCTAAAACCTGATTTATTAACGCTACTCCTCGCAAAAATCCTTGCGCAGAAACATCGATTTTACAGAACCCTCCCCTGTACGTTTTTTATTATTATTTTTTCCGTTGAAATTATAAATACAATAGCTATTACTACCTAGGAATTAGCTTTTTTTTATTACATTAAAAAAATCTCGATTTTAAGTTTGAATTAAAAAGTAATAAATCTTTATATCACTTCAATTTCAATCTTTTAATTGAACTTTAAATAATTTTTTTGTTAAGAGTACGGTAATTATTATAAAATTCATTAATTTAAATTTATCATTTGGAATTTTTGAAGTAATTGCGTTAAAATTACAAATTATAAACTAAAAACTATCAAAACTTCAAATTCTTAAAAATTACGACTTTTCAGGAATTAAAATGTTTGGGATTTTCGACATGCGGATTCAATCGATGTTAATTTATCTCCTTATTCGCCCGTCAATCCAATTATCCAAATATTTAATTATTTGAACCATCTTGTCACAAATTATTTTGGATAATTAGAGTACTGTATAGCACCAAAATTCAAAATAATGAGAAAATAACTCCAATTCTCAGCTCAAAAAAGAAGTAAACTTTCAGTAGTAAACTACTTCCTCTCTACTAAACCTAAAAGCTCCCATTGTAAGATTTAGCCTTATCGCCTAACTACACAGTAAAGCAAATAGTTTATTGAGCAATTTTTTCAAAGATGCTCGAGTGTTGTTATCTGATATACAATTATTTGTAGATGTAGTCTGCCATATTTTGCCTTCCACTCGAAGCCCACCGAAGTTTCACGTAGTTTGGAGCTGATAACAGGTGAATAGATAGAGATAAATGCGCTCGTCAAATTGCAGCGGTCAAGTGAGTTGTGGCTCCAGCAGACGATACGCATCTCAAAAACCGACTTCATCAACTCATTAATAATTGCGCAACTCTCGTCTCCGGCTTCATTTTTAGTGTCAGCGTTCACTTTCAAGCAGGTGCACTTTTTAACTTCAGTGTGCGATGCTCGGTAGCTAGATGCAGCGCGCGCCTATTGCTCTTAAGCCAGTAAAGTTAAGCGAATAAGTATAGTACATTGTACTCTAATTCTATTGCGTTCATAATAACTAAAACTGTCACTGACAAACAGTTCTATAAACACTTTGAAGTTGCAAACAATAATAAACATTGATGTGATTGTTATAAAATTAGAGTTTGGTAAAAAAAAAAGTTCAGACAATACGTCACCTCCCCTCCCCCCTCATTTTCTTCCTACTGTATTTGAGGAAATCATATCCTCAAATGCCACAAAAAATTCACAGTCATCATTCCTTCCACATCATTGAGTGAATCGGAAGTCTCACCAGAAGTGATCTACTGGCCCAACGTGGCCCTCTGATTGCCCCGCTGCCTACTCAAATTCTGATAAAATCTTAGCAATTTCTTTTATACGCATACATCTTGATAATTCCAATTTCGCAATCAAAATGCACCACTTTATATTAATGCTAATCCTCAAAAGTCTCAAATCAAAAATTTAATTAATGTCATCTACTAATGGTTACCGGTATATCAAGAATGCATAGTTTCTATAAAAACATTGTCCTAAAGTTTTGTCAAAATTTAAGTACAGTATAATAAAATTTATAAATTGCCATTGTACTCGTAATACTGTACAGTTAAAAATATGCACCCGATGACCCTTAACGAAATATACTGAATTTTGTCAATAATATTGCCCCATATTAATAAAAAAAAATTTGTGCGAGAATATTCGAATAGTTATTTTAAAAAATCTTTAGTTCCGATTCATTCCCGAAATGCAACAGTAGATGTTTCTCAGATGCTGAGAATCCTCTACTCACCCTTCTTAAATATTTCCCGTAAAATATAATTCTGGAGAAAAAAATGTTAAACAAAAACGAAGAAAAAAAAAAGAACGTGAATTTCCATCATTACATAAACATTCGAGTAAAAATGTAAAAGAAAAGAATGAAATAAAAAATGCAAGCAAAATTCATTCATTCATCTTTTCATTCATTCCTTCATTCATCTATTTTTTTTTCTCCCCGCCTTGCATTACGTGTGTAATTTGGGGATCTCTCACGCCCTACTACTACCGCCACCAACCTTTCGGATCAAAAATATTCCACATTTGAAGTGAAGAGAAATAGCAGGGAAAAGAGAGAAAAAAAAGTGCAGATATATTTAATAGTAGAAATCGTGTGTGTTTTCTTCTTGCTCGACCGATCACTTCTCACGTTTGGCATTTTAGTAGGTGTTCACGTCATGCGTCCGGACGTGTACAGGTGGCGCTCACAACCCACCACCATTTCCGCTTACAAAATAAACGGTGACATTTTGACACCAATTTCGTGTAAATTACACCTTTGAAAATGGCCTACCTGTCCATGTAGTCTTACGCACACCGGCCATCCCTCCCACACCCTTCCTTTACGACTGTCTCATTTCAATTCACTCTGTCTCGAATAGCAATTTAGATCACTAAAACGATTTCTCACTGCATTTTTATTTTTCATCTAAATTTATTTTTTTTCTTCTGAAAACAATTTCCCTTTTTTCTCTCTCTCTTTATTCAAAAATAATGCTACAACATTTATTATTTTTTTTCTAGTTACTAAAATTGAAAATGTAATATCCGTGTCAACGATTCAAAACGATAAAAAAACTGGATAATTTAGAAAAAAAAACTTTTTTTAGTGTCCGAAAATTAGCCTTTATTTGCATTGTATGGTTATTATGAATAAACAAATAAGATCTACTGTATGAAAACAAAATGACTTCATTCGATACAAAACTTTCCTCTTTTATTTCCCGTAAAAAAAAATATTTCGCATCAAGAGTTGAACGAAAAGACTTTTTGGCTAGGGTGACGTTAACTCGGTAAAACGATAAAACTTACAGAATTAATTTTAATAATATTATGCTACTTTGGCTATAACACCACCACACTTTACGATCCAACTTATCCAAGGTGAAATGTTGACGTCATCTTAATTCCCTTATTTATAATTTTAACGTGTGAGCGTCTATGGAACGGAATTCGTTTTAATGTTTACCGAAATTGTGCGATATTAAAGTCTGTTTTATACGATCTAGCATTTTAAAATTTGTTTAAATACGGTATCAAAACAGATTTTGAAACCCAACCCTTGATTTTTTTATTGATTCCCAGTTCGCGCAAATACTGTACTACGAAGAAATTAAACTCGTCTCTAAATAATTTTTAAATCAAACTAAACTTAAAAGTGAATTTTTTCTTTCCATAATTCAGATACCGGTACTGTATGTTCGTGAGGCTCCGTGTGGGAGGAGAGAAATACGCAGACCTATTTTCCGTGAGAATTTCGTTTTCGGTATACAATTAGAGTTATTGGATGGAAAGTGATGATTTATGCGGCGGGGGTGTGAGAGGGAGGAGGGGGAAAAAATGGGAGAAGGGGGAAAGGTAGGAACAATTAGCGTTCGAATTAGCTATTTCCTCACACGATTACTGATAATGGAGATATCCTGTCTCATTTTGCCTACACCCACACCTCACTAATTCTGAGATCCAAAATCATGAAATCGCGAGTGCCGATCGCAAGCCACTTAAATCAGAGCACAAATCAAAATTCATTGCCATCAAATAAGATAAAACAACAGAAAAGAGCCCTTGGATAAACAAACAAAAACGTTGCTCAAAATAATGATAGGAAAATATTGTTTCTAAAAATTTTTCCACATATTGTATAGTGATTTAGTACCGTAACAATCCTACAAGTTTGTTTACAAAGTGATTAGTTTAAACTTAGTCCTATTTTTTTCCTTCTTCGATTTTTAAAGAGAAAACTTTACGGCGTTAAGCTAATCAGTAGGCTGTGAATATTTAAATAACAATAATTAGACGGCTGATAATAATTAAAGATAATTGTTTCCAGCTACAGTATATTCCGTTGGTAAAGCGGTATAATATAGTGTCAAACTAGCAATAAATCTATTATAATTAACTCAATTAAATTATTTCTAATTCTTTTTTTTATGTTAGTGAATATCATTTGCATACCGCTAATTGCACATATTCAACTTTTAAAATTAGTCGTATGTAACGGTGTGTGCCTTTTCCTTGTAGTATTTATCTTGGTATGGGTATTTTAGTTTTTTTTTTCTTTCATGTATGGTAAGAACTTTTGTACTGGAGAAATTTTCTTATTCGCATCCTGATTTAGTTTTTATGCAGATTTATCACAATTAGCGTTACTAATAATTGCGGTAAATTACGAAATTTAGCTTAAAATAAAAAGCTGATTTATCGTTTCCCATTCTATAGGTAAAAACTCAAAATTGCTTTTAATCTCGTCCGTATTTATTACAAACTTTCCCAAAATCATAAAAAAACTCTCCGAGTCTCAGATAATATTATGGATTCTTTTAGACTGGGAGTCCAAAATATCCCACCTACTGTACTTATTATAGTAAACGAGTTATAACTTTCTGAATGTAAACTACAGTACGGTATTACATTTAATGGTTTAACTTCGCCTTGAAATTATTAACTACTATACATGTCATATTAATTTTAAATGGACAACTAAGAATGAAATGGCCGAGTTCAAAATAAACAAGTAATACAGTCGCGTTTCAAAAGTGATAAATCGACGATTTCTGGTAAATTGTACTCCAAATATTTGTTAAACGTAAAGTACCGATACAGTATAATCTCAATAAACAGTTTACCCAGCTAAATGTGCTTGAAAATAAAATTGCTAAGAGAAAAATATTCTTTGCTAAATATTCATTAAAATATATTTGCAAAAAAAAAAAAATAATAATAATCCATAATGTAGGATCATATAACCACACACCCTGTAAAATGGCATGTATACGAATGGTTATAATTTGGCTTCTAATTAGATTACGATTTATGGTGTATTATACTTAAATAGATGAGGGTAAAGTATAAAAAATAATGGTTGACTCACCCCTTCTGTTTACAAACAATGCCTTTTCGGGAGATGGCCCGGCCCAGCTCGTACAAAATCACATCTGGGTTATCGCACGTTGTGGTGGAAACGTTGTACAACTCCTAATTAACATCAAAAAAAAAAAAAAAAAATTACATACATATACTTTGAAAAAAAGAAGAATAATTATAATTGAATAAATGTTAAAACTTGTTTAACTTGCTCAATCAGCGTACAAGTGATTAATAAAAAGTAATTACAGTCCGCGCATTTCCCAATTCTCAAAAAAAAAACCCCGTATTTCGTATAAGTAATTAAAAAATTAAAACTAAAAATTATTAACAAAAACCGTGCAATTTCTATTTTTTTTTCCCCAAAATAAATTTCAAACCTTGTAAATATTCGTAGAATGCTTGGCTACGATAACATTTAGTAAAAAAAAAAAAAAAACAAATGCTAAATTAATACCGTACATGTACACCAGTAATATTTAAGCCAAAAACTGCTTTCAAATTACAGTACATTAATTAGCATTGTACCGGTATAAGTCAAAGATGCCTGTTTTTTTTTTTTTTTTTTTTTTTTTTAAATTCAAATAGAGTTCCAATTATACCCCAGAAATCAATCCCAAAATTCTACATTGAAAGCTTTTTTTAAAATTTTATAATACAGAATTAAAGTTATTAAATAATTTTATATACAGCGTACCACCAAAATCAAAATGTCTAAAACTGCATCTAAGCATGCCGCTTTTAGTACTACTTATACGGTTCAACGGCCCATTAAAATAATTTTAACAAAACAGTTTAAACAATCAAATGTTTTCAAAATTGCTAGAAAAAATTTCTTTTGCAATTTTTACATAATTGCCTAAAATGTTTAATGAAACTTTAGATTTTCATTAAACATAGTTTCGATTTATCTTTGTCAAAACTACTTTTTGAAAAATGAAAATTAAAATGAGACCGCTAATTTAAATGTCAGCTTATTATTTTTTTTTTAGATAAACACAGAAAATGAATTAAAATACAGTAGTTAAATGAAAATTATTGTGGCTTTAAAAAAAAATAGAGAACAAAAATTCGATCAAAAAAGACTCAAATAGATTAAAATATAATTAATTAATCATCGATGAAAACGAGACGATCAATTGAAATTATTTGGGCGCATTTTTATTAAATAACGATAAAAACAAGAAACATTTCGGAGGTGTAATGATTATTTCGGAGGTAATTGGATTAAAAGGAACAAGGAGCGTTTTTAACTTTCATCTATCATCAGGTTGAGATAAAGCGAAATGGTGACAAGTTCTTATCTCTCGAAATGAAGTTGTTTTTCCAATTTGAGGAAATTCGGTTTAACCTTCTTAATTAATATCAAAAAGAGCAAAAGATGTGGAAGTGGGGACGCGTTTATCTTTGCGTTTTTCTCTCCCCTCCCCTCCCCCAGTACCACCCTAAACTTCTCAAACATAATTAGCTTGCGTTTTGGAAAGATGAAAATAGGTCTTCGTTAAATATCTGTTAAAATATAATTAATTTGGGCTTTTGCAAATGATTCAATGTGCATACAATTAAGATAAACTGTTAATTGCCTCTTTTATTATATTAATAGCTTATCTTGAAAGTTTCTTAATTTTATGTAAACACATGAAAACGACATTTTAACAATCTGATCGACCGCCGTGTTAAGCTGTGAATTAGTATTCGGGACACATCTAACAACCAAAATACAGAGTATCAACGAGTATAATATGACCTATGTATGCGAAGATGTAAAACCACCAATGTTAAACGTAACTAGACCAGCATTATTATACCGCTAAAATTTTAACGAGATGCGCATAATTACTGTACGGTATTGGTTCTATACATTTTTTTTTTATTTTAACGTACCGGTATAATTTTATTTTTAAAAAATTAAGCATCGTCCGAAAATATTTTCAGTGTTTCAGTGTTTAAAATTAAAAATTTAATTATTGCATAAAAAATTAAATATCTGATTAAGGTCATTTTAATCTTCGGAAAATAACAATTATAAAGTAGGTTTAAATCTTTTAATAAACCTTACAAATCTTAAAAATTATAAGAAAAGAAATAATTTCCTTGCTTTTTCAGCATGGAGATTGTACCATAAACAACGTTAATTTCGAAAAGCTACAATGTTGCAAATGTAAATAAAGTGCTGGTAGTATAAAAATGTTAAAATAAAAAAAAAAAAGCTGAAACTTTTCAAAAAGCTTTTATTTATTTATTCTGATTTTGGACATATATTCCTCTATATGTACTCAGAATTCGAATGGGAAGTTCATCAGTTTAGAAAACCCGATTCTGCGTTTAAAGCAAGTGCTTTGACCTTCCTCTAACGATTGATAGTGGGAAGAAGAGCAGAAAAAATGCGCCCAATTTCAAGTTTTTATTTATTTTCAGCAGCTTCTCGCGTGAAATCGACAGAGTTTATTCGCCAGCAATTTGATAAAGTTTTTGTCAAATACCTCTTCGCATTTGTGTGTATGTGCCAGTAGCAGACGACGCAACGCCATTCGTAGCCTGAAGACAACGTTTATGACCGTTGGTAATACTTCGTATCAATATAAATTACACAATAGGAAAATAAGGAAGAGAAGTAGAGGGGGGAAAAAAGATAAAAGACAGTGAACAAGGAGAGACAGAAAGACGGAGTTAAAAAAATCGGAAACGAAAAATGTGATTGTGAATCAAAGCCATAAAATTGGGGCGCGAAATTCTTATTTTATACATCACTACAAAAGCAGGCGTTTGCTTTAAGAAATCCCTCGCACATTCGTCAAATGTGACCGCCAAATAAATTCTTAACTTATAGATAAATGAACAAAATTAATACTATTTACAGAAAACTTCTGTACAGTACTGTAGAACTTTAAGAAGAACGCTTTATTTCCAAAATTAATTTTTAAAAGTTCATACGGTACTGTGTAATAATTATCGTATTACAGGAATGAAAGTAAGCTAGAATACGTCGGAACGGCGTTCCGGCAAAAAATTACCAAAACAAAAAAAATAATAGAAGTTAATTCGCATAAACATTGAAAAGGGGACCCCAAAATTGAGACAATTTGTAAATAATCTTCCTTTTTGTCCAAAAAAGGGCTAAATTTATCATTTTTGTTAACCGAGATTCGCAAACAATTTCAATCTAATGATAATTTCGTACTCATTAAAATGCCAGCATTCGTACTTTAAAGCAATGATTGAACCATTGAACTATTAAAAATGCACAACATTTCCAAATCTGCCGGTTAAGTACATTACATTTCTTTCCGCATAATTTTATGCCAAATGCTTAAATTATTTACTGATTGGTTCTAACAACATTGCAAGAGTTAAATCAGCTCCAATTATTGTGATTGCACATGCGTCCAGATCGCACGTGTGGAAATACTAGGAGCTGTTTCGATTCACTTTTTCTTAAGAAAATTTCTTTCGTCCAACATCGCAATCTAATGAGATATGATAGCATTTTATTCGACACTTCTCCATCCATCGAAGGTCAGTGACCTCTCATCCTACCTGTCGTCCACTCACCGGATATCACTACAAATGGATGGTGTTGATAGAAGAGCACGTCCAGAATACGTGCTCGTGTTCACGTGAAATTTACCAAAGGTTGGTTTTTTTAAATGGTCCGAGAAAAAAGTTAGAAAGGAAAAGAAGAAAATTGATGTAAAAGTCAAGAATTAGAGTAAAAAAGTGGTTTTGTAAGCGAACAGCATAAGAAATGAGACAATTTGAAAACAAAGATACCATCCAAACTCAGATCGACAAAGATTAATAGGTAAAGTTTTTTGATAGGTTTACAAAAAAAAAAAAAAGTAACAATAATAATGGAATAGAAAAGAAAATAAATTTTGGGATAGTCCAGTGGTTCTCATCCTTTATCACGCTACACTGTACAGTATTTGGTTATTTTACTACCTGGTAATTTAATCTAGTTTTTGCGAAGTGGTTTCTAGATCGCAAATGAATTAAAAATGCTAAGTTTTTTTTAACACTGTCTGGCTTAACTTCAAAAACGGTAAAATTTGCTATTTTTGAAATGCAACCATGACGTAGTTAGTAATGCACTCGTATTTTCCAGCCTAAACTCCCCCCCCCCTCCCCCCTTCCAAAAACAAATTTTATCGCGTATAACCAGTGAGTATTTTTCTTTACCGCGAAATACAGAGATGTTCGCTAACCTACAGTATAATCATCTTATAAATATATATTTTTTTAATGTTTTTTCTTATACCGGTAACTTTTTTTTTAAAAAAAAAGTGTAGGCCTATAAAAAGTAGCGTCTGAATGGTATTACAAGTACATTGTGTGTTTTCGAGAACATCGTTAAGCATGAAACATGATGGCGACGACTATGCTCTTTTTAAACGGTTTTCATTTCGTGAGAATAATTAACTGATAGTTCTCCCCCCCCCCCCCCCCCCCCCAACACCCACCCCTCAACCTTCTAGCACCTCTTTTTAAAAAAAATACAAACCAATTTACAGCTCAGTTACAGGTCAAATAGGGTTTTTTCCTTTCACCTTTCTTTCCCCTTTTTTTTTTATTTTAAAAAAAAGATTCTGATTATTAAAGCGTCGTCGATTAGCAACACTGTCCAAATTCATATCAAAATAAACGAGTTCTACACGCTAATTTTAAACAGTATTATGATAAGCCAAGTTTACACGCGAATGCCACTCGAACGAGAGATGATAACTCGATTTTGGAAAATATCATATCATTCCTAACGAAAAAGTCTGTTCATAAATCGAAAGACATGTATATGAATTCGGATTTGATTAAGAAAACAGACAGAAGATTTTTAAAACGAACTTCAGAATAACTGAACCTTATTAAAAAATCTGGAAATGTTCGAGGCAAGTTCTGATAAGTTTGTTCATACCATACTTATCATACCCACGAAAACTTCAAAATTAAATTAACAGCATAAATCTGTTGTCGTTAAAAGTTTTTGGAACATTGCAAAGAAATAATAAAGTTGATTTACATTTTTAAAAAACCATATAATTTCAGTCGTACAGTAATAAACAAAATTTCCGGTATTCTGCTAACTATATTACAAATGCAGCATCAAAAAAGCTAAAGTAAACCCTTGAGAAAAAAAATCTGTACTTTACATGTAAGAAAGTGCTGTTAAGCTGAGTAGTTACGTGTAAATTCACCTTTATTCCAAAACCCAAAATATACGAAGGCGTATAATAGACGTTTTAAAAACAAAGTAAAAGTTATTAAAAAGGTGATTATTTTCTCACCTTTTCAAATCCTCTGTTCACCACCCCCTGGCTAGAGAAATAGAATGAGAAGAGAAGAAAAAATGTCGAGATCAAAGATAATTACATGGGCCGCGAATTGAAGGTAAGCGATATTTCCAGGAGGCGAAGAGGGAGGGCGATTGAGTATGTAAAGGTATCAGGGAGGTTACATTTAAGTGTCAACTTAAAAGTCGTGGAATTTCGCTCTCTCTTTTCAATTTTTTTTTCTTCAATTTAAAGTTAGTGAATAATTGGCGTCAGAGTTGAGTTTGAAACGTCACCATAAAATGTATCAGCGGCGATTACACGCTCGGCTCCCGCAAACCCCCATTTTCCCTTCCGCCGTGAAGACCACCCAACGCCGCTACGTTCTTACAAGTTCTCCGCACTCCTTCACTTACTCATGCCGGTCACGGGACTATTTATCACCCGAGAACTAGCGACTACCAATTTTTTTTTTTTTGTTTTTAATTCTCTTTATAAAATTTCATGTAAATGTGCAATAATTTTTCTTAAAAGCCTTCAATTTCATGATCATAATAATAATAATTAATTTAAAAAAAAACCTCAATTTTTGTCTTGCTAATCTTAGTCTTGAGCGAATTAACTAAACTTTTTGTTTCATTTAATTTTGGATAAATAAATGGTAATAGGAAAAAAGAAGTAGAGTTCTTGTATTCCTTAAAGATCTTTTTTGTGCTTTTTACGTTGAACCGAGTAAGGTTCATTTTTTTTATATAATTTCGGAAACGAGATTGAAAAACCGGGTAAGAAAATGTGATTGTCATTAACGTCTTCGGCATAACATTTTAAGGTGCCATCACTCTCCACTACAATACATTTACTCTTCAAAAAAAATACAGTACATGTACATACCGATATTCAGAAACAAAAAAAAACAACTTAACCCACCCCTCAACCCCCCCCCCCCCTCTCCCTTAGAAATTTACTTTTTTAATAATAAAACAAATTATGTGAAAAACGCTTCAAAAATAATAATCCTATTATAGATGCTAAAGTAGTACAAGTCACCGAATCGTTTCCGACTAATTGATGGGAAATTTATTTACACTGTACTGGAATACACGCTTAAATAGTTTTCAAATATAAAATAACGCATCTAACTAGTAACAAAAAAATCTGACATGAACAATATATATTACCGGTAATCAATAAAGATTCAATAAAGTTCAGCCTTAAAAATTATTGAAAAATCAATTTCATTTGCCTGTATGTAAAATATTAAAAGCAATATACCGGTAATTCAAATCTTTCAAACGTTTCGCTAGTAAATTATTAAAAAAATTAATTCGATATGTATAACAAAATATTTCAGAGAAATAAATTTTAGGAAAATCATAATCTGGCTCTGTCTGTCGTCTCTATCAGATAGTTTTGGTATATCTATCTTCTCCATCACAGTCATTGTTTGTCGTCAATTTATTATTGCTGATAGAAAACTCATTAAATAGAAAAAGTAAATAATTATTATTGAAGCAAACAAATTCTTAAAGTTAATAAATACTACCGTAGTACAACTACAAAACGCAATAAATTTAAATTTTACATTAATTCTTATCGTCAAATCAGCAATAATTTTTGACAAAAATAATAGACAACAACTGCATAATGATTAATATCAAATACTGTACTGTATTATTATCATCAAGCAAGCAAAAATAATTCAAAATTTCAGTTTATAACTAAAAAAATTTCATTTGGAAAACATATTTTTCAATAGGTAGGCCTACGGTACTAATAATAATATTGAGAGTGAAATTTCAGATAAAATAAAAAGTTTAGCGATCAAATTATTATTTCTGATCAAAGCAGTAAAATCAAACAGAAAAATAATTATTGAGGTCGGAGACAGTACATGTATTCCAACGAGAGTTTACGTTTTCGAACATAAATCACTCTCGCGTAAAAGTAAAATTATGAAAGCGTGTAAAGAGTAACCTAATTAAAAATTAAATATCCTCGCGTGATATGACGTACCCTTGAAAAATCTCCTAAATTTAGGATTTCGGTTAGGTGTCTCAAACGACGAAATATTGTTTTTTAGAAAGCATAAAAAGTGACACGCCATGTACCTTACATGTAATTTTAATTAATATTTTTTTGCCGTCATAATTTTTTGAGCGGATGTAGCGGCTCTCTAGGTCTACCTCAATTCATTCATTAGTCCATCCTGCCTCGACGCCATTTTGATTCATCCCCCAGCACGTGAGGAATACCTTTTTTTAAATCTCACGTTATAAAATTGACTTTTCCGAGGTAACCTTGACTACTTCCTTGAGTGCCCAAATCGAAAGGGGGTGGGTCGAGTGAATAAATACGAGGTACGACTGTTCATTCACAAGAAACACTCGTATTTTTTATTTAATTTTTTTTTTTTCTTCTTTTTTTTAAAAACGCACTTAAAAAATTATGAATGATGGATATATCCCTTATTAAATAAACCGTATTTTCCCTTTTCTTCTTCTGAGAGGGATTCCTATAATAAGGGATCACGCAAAGCCAAAGGTAATGGCGAAAGGAAGGAAACGTGTAAATAAGGTGTAGATTGAATTTGTTACTTTTCCTGCCTCCTCGCATTTTATGCTTTTCATATCCCGTTGCAGAATATCCCCTCTCGCAATTTTTTTTTTTATTTATATAGCCCTCAATCTCACAAAGTCATTTCAAATCGTAAACTTGCGAGATAAAACAATTACCTTCTCTATCATCATTACCGCTATCGATACATCGTTTTAAAATAATGTATTGTAATACTGTACATTTAACACCCGTTTACATTCATTTCTGGTACTGTATAACGTAAAAATTTGTTTCAACCTCGCGTTATTGAGAACAATATTGCAATACATGCCCTAAATAAATTTTAAAAAAAAAAACAATGGGAAAAAAAAAAGAATTAATAAATAAAAAAAATAGTCAAAATCGAATTCTGTAAACAGTGTAAATCATGAATTCTTATCAAAAAAATTAATTGAAGGGAAGGTGAAAACAATAATAATAATGCCAAACTTTGAAGAACCCCAAACTAAAATGGTGAATTATGTCAAAAAATAATTAATCTTCCCATTCTGGGGGGGGGGGGGGGGGGGG
>JAQGAZ010001857.1:0-23524 GCA_034692225.1 Polydesmus complanatus | reverse complement strand
TTTTTTTTGAAATTTTTTTTTATAAAATTTTTTTTTTTTAAAATTTTTTTTTTTGAAAATTTTTTTTTTTGAAAATTTTTTTTTAAAACATTTTTTTTTAGAGATTTTTTTTTTTTTTTTTTTAAATTTTGAGCCTCCTGGGCCACTATACAGTACAGTACTTTTATCTTACATGACTTTTGTAGCCTACGCACTCCCTAATGAGCAAACGGCGCATTTCACAAAAAAAAAAATTTCAAAAATAAATTTTTCAAAAAAAAAAATTTCAAACTTTTCTTTTGAAAAATTTTTTTTTTTGGTTGAGCCTCCTGGTGTCATTCAAATATTTATATTATTAAAAGGGTTTAATAATAATTCAGTTGGGTAAGATTTTTTAATACTCGTACTAACAGCATTGAACGGTTTTTTTACGGACACAGTGTAGATTGTAAAATGGTCAACTATCAAGTCGTCTAACACGCGAATATAAAAATGCTAGCGCTCATGAGAGAACATATTAAACTAATAATTTATTGACGACCTAAAATAAATCCAATCAAAAACTAATATCCGGGTTCTTATTTATATTGTCGTTCAACATCGAAATCTAAAACAAATATTTGAACTTGCAATGTTCATGGCTCAAGAACGTCGCAAGAGTTTAATTAAGTCGCTTACCGGTACAAAAAATAATAAAGTTTAAAATAGTTAAAGTAAGTTAAATAAAATATATCGTGCGTAATATAGAGGTCATGCCTGTATGTTGTCGATCAACTAACACGGAGAACGGTAAAAAGGGCACTTGTTAAAAAATATAATTTACAGTAGTGCAACAGGCTACTTGTAACTAGTCGGGTGAGATCGCGGCGTAATAACCAGGCCCTCTCTATTTAAAACAATTTTTTCCATAATAATTATTATATTGTAGACCTATATTTCCCTTTCTCATAAAATAATACTTTAATACTTACAGTACATGTACTTTAAAAAAAACAATATTATCTTTTCCGGATATTATTTTTTAATATTAAAATGGTCGATTAAGACAAGACAACTTCTGTGCAGGTAATCATTTTCTGAAACTTGATATTTCATTATTTTGTAGTTTCTTAGTAAAGCTGCGATAAAATGACGATTACGTCTACAAATAAATTCTACTACCGTATTAACGGTTCAAACGTTGTATTGCAAACATTTATTACGTTTTTAAAAAAAATATACTGTAGGCTATGCTGTAAAATATCATTTCTTTAATAGCTTAAACTATGTTGCCAGCGTAACAACTTCCATTATAATTTTTATTTTCCCTGATAATTAAATAAAAAGAGCGAACAAATTGAAGCTTCTTTTTTTTATGTGTAGAAATAAAATACGAGGGTCGGGGGTGTGTATCTGCCAAACGCATTGCCCCCGTTACGCAACATATGTTACATCGAGTAGGAATAAACGACGTTCACGAAATTCTCCCTATTTAATAAATGACTCGAGATCCATGTTACAAGATGACGCGCAACTCTCATCATCTGATAATAATTATTGACAATCCATCACAAAATTTGCACACACAAAAAAAAAAACGACAACGTATATCGCTTAAAAGTAACTTGTGCACATCCTTTAAATGCGCGCACATTTTTAATAGGGAGCTTATATACGTGCGTAACTAAGTGAACCGGTACTTAAAAGCTATTTAATAACCCATAAATGATTACTTTTAAAAATTAGATTAAGAATGTTGCATAATTATTTATAAATAAAACTAAATAAAAGCTAAATTTAAAGATAAATAAAATTAATGCTATAAATAGCAATTCATATACATTAGCATACTATCATTTGACATGTAATAGCGCCAGCATTTCTAAATAAATATTTAGAATAATATTTTTAAAGACTTAAATGTTTATCCGTTGTTGGCGCAATGCCTATAATACTGTATATTTTTTTTTTCCTTTTTTTTAAAAAAAAAAATAAATGATTTTTGTTTTCACATTGAAATTACTTCCTACAGTAGTTATTTGACCATTTCAAACGTTCAAAAACACATTTTATTTATTACAAACACATGAAACTAGTCGTAACAAAATAAAACATCAGCTCAAAACATTTTCAAATAGCTAGCAGGTGTGTCGTGTCGCGACAAAAATATAGCTCAGTCTGAAAATAAATGTTGATGCTGAATCAGCGTAATGCACGCGTAGATTATATTGTATTGAAGCCCCATTTATTCTAAAAAAAAAAAAAAAATTGCCAAGCCTCGACAATAATCTAATTTTTAAAATGATTGCGCGTCAAAACTTTGCATTCACAATTCCAAACAGAATGTACATAGCAAAAAAAAATCTTCTATGAGTTTATATCAAAATTCAATAATACTTAACTTATCTCAAAACCCAAATATATAAAAACAATTCCGGGGAAGAATAAAAGCGATCAAGCAGAAATAACGTCAACTTTATGAAAATCCGCCAAACAGAAATGAACATTTAACGAGATTATATATTTTTACTTTGTACGAAAAATAGATATTAAAAAAAAAAAAAAAATTACTATGCGCGACAAAAAAAAAAAAAAAATTTAATAACGGAAAATAAATGGCATCAAATAAATCACCTCTTAAAAAGTTATAAAAATCTATCAATCACCCAGTTATTATAATTAATTGTTATGCGCAAGTGATGTGTATGAAGATGTCAACCGCATTCATCCGTGCAATCAAATTTTCCCTCCTCCTCCTCCTCCGACCCCTTATCAATTTGAGGGATTTAAGAGGCACCGAATTACTCAGCACATTTCCACCGCTAATTATAAGCTACATACATCTTCTGGCTATATTTTTCATATTTTGGAGAATAGATAATACCTAAAAATAAATCTTCCGTCTTAAAATTTCTTATTTTGTTTGCCAAAATGATAACGTATTCAAATTTGTATTAAAATGTCATAAAAATATGAAGGGTTTAATCTTCGAGTTTGACACATGAAACGAAGCAAAACAATTAAAAACTTATTAGTTTTTCGTTAACAATTATTTTCCTGTTCATTAACTAGATAACAGTACTACTGTATATACTGTAATACGAGGAACTTTTCCTCACTGTACTCAAGGCGTTGAGTACTAAAGTGAACAATCTAATTTCGTGCAGTATATGGCTATCGTTAAGTCACTCGTTTTTCTTAGGAAAAAGTTGAGAGATCAAAAACTAGAAATAACATTTTGGCACGCAATTTCTTGTTTTATTACCGTGATAAAACAACACTAAAACTATATGTTTCCGGAATCTCGGTTCTTCCTGATTTGGCGAATTATGCTATCAATAGCCTCATAGATCCTTTAACACCCTTCTTAAATTTTAAGGTCGCCACTCCTCCTGCTAACAGTTCTTATTACACATTTTCCAGACGTAAAGCCTTCTCCATCTCCCCCCCTCATTTCGACGCTGTATTAGCTGGTTCATAATATTTCTTTCCGTAGCGGAATTTGTACTATCCTGTCTACGAAATTAATTTTTTTTTAAAAGTACCTGTATGCATTTAACGTTTTCTTACATTAAGACTAGTGAGATCTTTATTTTATATAATAAAAGGCTATCGATGTATAAATTTAATACGTTCGCAATACCTTGTTTCCACCGCAAATCATGTTTCAGTGGAACTGCTTTGATTGATTTGGTTTGGTTTAGCTGCCCCCATTCCTGACCGACTTAACTCAGGTGTACAGGGACAGCGGGGAATATAAAAGGGCTTTAAAAGGCCAGAATGTCACCCCATACCAAGTTTAGTTGATCGAATATTTTCTGGCAAAATGTACTGTATTAGTTTTATTCGGTTATATGGTATAGTTTGTATACTAGTAGTTGATAATAAATTCGAGCAGAGCCTATTCAGAAGAAAAGTGTATGTAAATTTAATAGAATGTGTTTATGATTACGAAAATAAATTGAATTGAATAATATTAAGTTTGTTGATTAATCGGGTTGGTTGTAACAACCTTTTTGGCAAAACAGAATATTCAAAAAAAAAAAAAAAAGAGGAAAACGAGAAAAAAGACAAAATGCAATATTCATTCATCGAGATGTTTTATTAATTTTCAATCCTTTTATCTGCAGTCGCAAATGTTTCAATATAAGAAACAATCCATCAAAATATCTAATGTAAATATACTGTGCTTTTAATAAAATGCTCGGCAAAATCGATAAATTGAATGTTTTCAAGAAATTTGAGCAAATATAAATTTACTGAATATCGATCAAATTTCCTGAAATCAATCAATTCAAGTGTGATCGGATTATATTGCATTGCACGCGGAATTTTAAACCTAGTTTTAGCGACTAATCCTTATTTAAATTTTTGGCGAGAATATGAAACGGTTTTACCAAATCAGATTAAATTTCCGCCAATAAAATTTAAATAAAACGACTTTTTAGAACAAGATCAGTATTCAGTACTGATGCTGTATTTATTTGCTTCTTTTCAAGCCTTTATTTAATTCACAGCAGCGATTGCCACGTACGTCGTATAAAAAATTAATATCAGAATAAAACTAGATTTTATTTTTGGTGACATGGAAGTAAATGCAGAAAAAAACTGCACATTTAAAAATGTATATAGTTTTTTAAAACTAAATGAAGAAATTAGTCTATTTCCGGAATTATAAAATATACATGTACACGCTTTAAGAGAAAAAAAAAAAAGATTTTTCATAGAATATTTTGAAGCATTTTCCGTCTCTTAAAATTCCAAAAGAATTGATTTCATTTTATCTGCCATTGAAATTTAAAATTTAATTGATTGATTTCTTAGTATTTTTTTTTTAAACATTTTAAATTAGAATATTCAAAACCCACTTCAATTTAATCGTTAAATATTATTAAACATTAACAACTATCAAGTCTCACCAACCGATAAAGGCGACAGTTCATAAAAATCCCATTATTTAACAAGAAACAAGCAATCAATTAGTAAAATAGTAATTTTGTAGTTAAGAATTTTTTAATGTAATGTACAATATCAATCTAACTACTCGTACAATAACTCATAAAAGTAATTTTAAGTAAAAAGGTATCGTAGTAAATAATTACAGCAAGCAATTATTTTTGTCTTCATGAACAATGTGTTTGTTTTTTTAATCCAGCTTCCTAGCAACGCGCTATTGCGTTGAGTGTTTGCCATAAGATGATTATTTTTTTTCTCTCAACGTACATGTACAAGCACCCTCGCATTGTTAGAAAAGACAAAAAAAAAAACACCGAGTTAAGTAGATATGCTCTTCCGGGTCTATACGCATTAAAAAAGTAATAAAAAAATCAAAGAGAGTAATTTTATAAGAATGTGCGTTTACCTGCTTTTTTCAAGCAGGATTTTGTTCAACAAAATATTTAAAACAAACCACGATTAAAAAGTGCTTAAATCCCATTTCAATACCGGTTTACATCAAACAGATTGAACCCCTAGCGTTCGCGCTAAAATACATTAAAAACATTATGAACGCAACATCATACGAAAAACAGATTAAATTTAGACTTTCGCATAATAATGCTTAAAAAAAAAATAATAAAATTAAAAAAAAAATGTGTTTATAAAGATCTCCCTGCGCTAAATATAGCAGCAAATATTAATTCTAAGTAATGGATAATTTGCCCCCCAGTAGATATATAAAGAAATCTAATAGCAGTATATCGTGCGAGTCTTTTAAAATAATATTACATAAATAGTTATATTGCATTCTGCATCGTCGCCTTATGCATCGATATAATTGATAATATACCTGCTGCAATCCCAAAACAATAATAAATATTGTCTAATATTTATTGTCTCCAAATTAGATGCTGTTGCCCGAAGCGAAAGCTTTTAATTTGTATTCCTTTTTTTTTTCTTTCTTTATTAAAACAAATAAACATTATCGAATTAAATTTATTAACAATATTTAAGATGCAATATTTGCTCTTTAAAAAGGGTTTGCATTAAACTTTAACAAAAAAACCAAGAAATAAATATCGCCACATAAAAGCAAACATAAATTAAAATGTTTAAAAATCTATTATTAATAGCCTTACAGTACATTTCATTTTAAGTGCTCATCGTAATAACTATAATATGAAGTACGACCATAATATTCTTTTTCATATTCAAAATTACTGGCATATTTTCACCAAAAAAAAAAAAACTGCCGCAAATAAATTTTACCCTAAACTAAGAAAAATGCATCCAAAATGAACATCCATCCCGCTTCCAGAGAAAAAATATTACGTATTCATGAACTATATTAATTTCCCTCTCACATAATAATCGAAATAAAAAAAAGACATGAAGCGGGCGTGACAAAAGTTGAAATAACGCCCCGTACGAACTACTTAAACCGGATGAAATAGCGTAAGAGCGATGACATCTAAGGGGGGTATATGCGCAAGTACAGTACAACTTAGACCAGCTTCATAATTGAATATTAAAAAAAAAAAAAAAAAAATACGGAAATTACAAACGATAATTTTCTCGGGAAGATGTTCGAAAAAGAAAAAAAAAAAAAGCTGGAAAGAAGTCGTCCTATCTCTTTTTTAACGATAAGAAGTAATCGGCAAAGACACCCGATGAAACGAAATCTCTGCAATAATAAAATATTCCGCTCGCTTTACCACTTGAAAAGAGATGAGCAAGTTCTATACGGGCTATAATGGTAGAGGGAGGTAGAAACGAATCGTACGCGTACAACAATGCGAACGCTGCACATTCTTCTATTTTTCTGATCCGACGAAAATAATACAACAATGCCACTTCACAAACCGTCAAATTAATGATTCCCGGCGCATCGCAATTTTAAACTTAATCACATTTACTCGGTCCATGCCATGGCCAAAATCATTTCATAAGAAATTTCATTAAAAAAAAAATAAGAATTAAACGACGATTTCTGAAGCTTAATTATGGTTTGAGAAGTATGGTTTTACATAAAGATTCATTCGTAACCCAAAAGGAATGTGTAATATTTTGTTTTACTCTTATCTCAAATTAGTTTACTTTTATCTCAAGTTAGTTATACCACATAGAGAGATCTCGGTTACCAAGTAAGCAGTCGAATCTTTGATTTACTGTTGTTTTAAAATGTCGAAACCATATTGAAAAATAATTATTGTGAATCAGAGCAGGAACCCACCAATGATTTTTTTTAATAAAGAATTGGTTCAAGTTTTAATCTTGTTTTAAAAACTAGGTTCTTTAAATTCTACTTGATGAAATGTAATTTAGTTTAGTAAAACCTCTTTTGCTGCCGCCCACACTTTAAACCAAGCGTATAAGTCGCTAAACCTACCGTAGATATGAAAAATCCTGCGGCAACTTTTGATATAAACTCACACACGAAAGTTTCAAAAATAAGAGCGTTATTTTGCGCTAAAAGTGTTTCAAACAAAATATGGCCAACTTACAACGGTACTTATTCGGTGAGATGAGACTACACTACATTGACAATAAAAATAAATAAAACAATTAAAATCATGCACCTACGATTAGTTTTGACGCTTCAGAAGCAGACACCGAGTTCAGTAATTAAATGCCGGGTTATATAAACATTAAAAACGATAAATTAAATGAAGAATATAATAAATGATGTTTGTTTGTTTGCTTGGTAATTCGTTTAACGTGCACCAATAATAATAAAAGAAATTACAGCCGCAGAATCAAGAATGATATCAACCGTACTAATTTTTAATGAAGATAATGAAATAATTCATTTAATAAAAAGAGACAACTTGGCTTAAGATGTCTAATGTAGTCTGAAACCCTTCACAATATAAAATATCGAATGTATTCTGAAACCCTTCACAATTAATTTTATTACGAACTGTACATGGTGTACGCAAAAAAAGTAAACCCAACTGAATGAGTAATAAATCCTTCTAAAACTTCGCATCGCTTTATGAGTTTTGAGAATAACAATGTTGTATATTTAGACGAAATAGCCCATTTTTAAAAAAATATCAGTAAATCCACTTTACCAATGAGATCGTGGAATTTGATAAACAACGTATAAACTAGTGTACACATGTATATCAGTGAAAAATACTATCTGTGCAATATTTACTATGTTAACGCGAAAGATTTATCTACAAGCATAAACGATATAGCTTTTTGTTCCGCTATCATTCTCCATTTAAAGCTTCGTAGCCTAATCATTTGTAACGTCGAACATTATTAATGAATCTCATGCCATTTACCTTCGAATGCAAAAAAAAAAAAAAACAATTAAATTTAATGAGAATGCAACCTTTCTTTTCCTACTTTTATTTTTAAAAAAATGATTTATTGAATATATTAATGAAATTCAGGCGCAATATTTTTCAGCGCATTTTGCTCTTCCGCACTTTATTATGCGTTCGTGTATCTAAAACGTTCTATATTCCAATTATTTATTTCAAACTGTTTACCTCCAACTTTTTTTTTTTCTTTTCTTTTTGTAGTACTTTTTGCCGACTAGAGTAAAATCTCATTTCAACTTAATTAAAGAAAAAAAAATAAAACTAAAAAAAAAGAGCGAAATAAATATTTTATAAAGAAAAAGAGAAAGGGGAAAAAAAAACAGCTGTTTTATTTTCTCAGTTCAAAGAAATCTCACCCCAAAATACATTTCACTTTTTTACAAGAAAAAAAAAAAAAAAAAGTCGGAAATCGTTCACGGTTAATTTGTCTAAACTTTTAAAGCATTAAAATCAAATACTACAAATCATTTTTTAAAGAAAAATACACAAGAAAAGCGACTCAAAATAAACACAAGTAAAATGCCCTCAAGAAAATGGCATTGTTTAAAAGCAGGAAGAAAAATTTCGATTCCATTAGTTCACTTAAAAAGTTAAAACTAGTGCGCCGAATACATTTTACTCCTCAAATAAACGGATAATAAAACAACTTAAAAAAAAAAAAAAAAAAAAAAAAATTATCCGCATCGCCTTGAAAGAAAAAAAAAAAAATCCTAACATAAATAATAATGTTAAAGAAGAGAGTTGTAATACATGTCGGCCTACTGTATTTCGTTGCCACTGATCTCACTGTTGATCTCACAGTATCTACATTATCATTCTTAAAAACCACGCCAAGTAGATTCAACAGCTAGCCGGGAAAATGCAAGCGCGGGTTGGGAAAAAACCGCTCTCTGGGAAAGTATACCGTCACCATTAAATGAGGAATCCTAGACAACGCCGGGTACTTTTACCAGATCCAAAATAAATAAATACATTAATTTTATGAAAATTTTATTTGAGGGGTTTGCGCATCCGCACACTTTTATTTCAAAACCCAGACGAATAGTTTTTTTTTTTATCTAGTTCTAAAATATAGTTTTATTAAATATTGCTCGGAGCAAATTAATCTCGGTTAATAAAATCTTTTTGTTGCCGCTAAATTTAGAAATCCGACGGCAACTTAAGATTTCCGATGGGGAAATGAGGCGTTGAAGAAGGGATAAGACGACGGGCAATTAGTAGATTGAGACGCAACTTGAGAAGCTTGGAATTAATTATCATACATAAATTCGTTTTTGTTTTGGCTCAACACATCGTCCTTTTTGATTCGAAACAAACAAATAATTTTTTTTTTTATATAAAAGTAAAATGTAACGATTGTCTGGTAGTGATAAGAGCGCGAATGTTTTGCCTCTACAAAGTCATTAATTAGGTGATATTATCAATTGAATTTCAGCGTTGTTATTTGCTTAACTGATGGTACATGTACATTTTTCGGATTTTTCTTCCCCACCGCCTACCAGCGCTATTACGTCATAGGCAATATCTCGTATTTTCAAAGCCATTAAACTTTGCAGAGTTTGGATGATTGAATTCCCCTCACCGAACGAACAATGTGAACCACACGTTGAGAGATTAAACTATAGAGTGATAGATGAAACGAAAGTCTCGAAGCAAAATCAATGTGAAAAATACTTGGGCTTAAACCAAGCATCCGTTTGTTTTCTGAAAATTCAAACGTTGTATACATTCTACGGTATTACTGTACGACGATCAATTGATCGATGCTCCCAAATTAATCAACAAAATTCGATACCGTACAAAATAAATAAATAGCCCTACTACTAATTCGTGTTCAACCGTTTTCTAAAAATACTTGAATTTTCCTTTCCTTATAAATATTTTACAGCTTTCCCGTTCTACGAAATAAGTAATGTCTTAAAATTCTAGTTTATAACTTCATTAAAAATTCGGCGCGTATGCAATGAAATTGTGCATTTTAATTAATCTTCAGACGAAAAAAATAATAAATATAGGAGGACACGAAAAAAGAAAATCCAGACATATGCTGTAAAATAACGCAAATTCAGTCTTCCTGATTTTTATAGTTATTCAGAAACGAACCCTATAAAAATGTAATGGCTTTAACTTAAAAATTAATTTAAAAAATCTTTTGCAAATAATTCCAAATAAAATAACCATAAAATAAATTATGTAAACGAAGAATAAAACACCCCTAATAATATCGATGTAAATATACATGATAAATTAAGTTGGCAAATGACTTGCATTTTATTATGCAACGCCCTATCAACACTTTTTTTTTAAAAAGAAATTTTGCCAAAAATATACATCTCAAAACCGCTAGAAAAAAAAACGCCCTAAGCTGCAGTCTATTTCCTTTTGAAATTTGTTAAACTTATTTATCAGATGTTTGTATATAAAATTTAGTTTTATAAACATTTTAAACTTTTCTTTTAGCTAGTCTAATTTGCCGAAAGAAAAAAAAAATACTGTGTTTGAGTTGATAAAACGCCATTCAGTATGTTAACGTACAGTATTCATTTACGAACAATACGAAGATAAAAATAATAAAAACAAAACAAGACGGAAGTTACATAACGTAAAGGCTAAACAATAAGGTACTATAATGAAATGAACATAAGACTGCAAAAGGTACACACAAAAAAAGCCATAAGTTATTAAAATAAATTGCTGGTAGACTAAATAAAACTAATATTTATATTTCGGAATAATTTCCTTGTTTTTAACGATTACTGGAATGCGGACAAATTTTTTTAAGGACTATTCAACGTAGTAAAATAAGAATATTATCGTATCTTCTTTTATCTAAATGTCAGACTCTAAGACAATGCTTCAAAAAAAAAAATACACTTGAAGATTATTATTCATTCAAATGTCATAAGTTGAGATAATACTCATGTAATACATGAGAATACTACACAATGCATATTCCGCCTCTCTCACTGCCGGTTCAAAATTGTCTCTCTTACTCGGCACTTTTGATTCATCATTGCCAAGCAGATAATAGGCCTGCTACAAGCCTACAAACTGTACAGAAAAAAAAAATTCGATTAAACACTTTCTGAATGATCAATCAGACTACTTCGACGCGGCGTAGCTATTTTTGTCTTCAATTTCACGAGGGTGAGAGTTTCGTTTTAAAGACTACGAGTTCGTTATTTTCCTAAATCGATTTAATCTGATTCATCAAGTATGTCTTCGTCTAGCTTCTTCACCAAATTATTCTGAAGATCTGAATTGCGTTTCGAAATAGTTTTTTTTCTTTTTCCATCCTGCGATAAAGTAGTTAAAACAGCTCTTTTATCTTAATAAATTTAAATCCCGCTTCGCTCGCCACTCGTTGAGCACAAGTTAGCAGCATATTCCCAGGCACTTAAAACTCTTCAGAGTGCGCGTAAAAATCGGCGTAGACCCAACATAATTCTTAATAAACTACAGTACTACATGTAGTACAGTCCATTGAATTCCAATAATTGTCGCTTTCGTCAATTAGGCCTTTACTACATTAACTTGAGAGGGTTAAATGCACATCGAAACAGTGAAAATAAGAAAAGCAAAAAAAAAAAAATGTTTCTCACTCCGTTTCAATTATTTTAAACTTTCTATCTACAAAGTTTTCAAGTTTACAATGTGGCCAACAAAATGAATTAACAATGATTAAACTAATTTTGTTACGAATTTCATAATTATTTAAAAATAGGTTTTTGATATTGTTATTGTTATGATTATTTTGGTGGCACAAGAATATCAGGCTTTTATTTAACCATATGTCATCATAATTATGACTGCTTTTCAGGTGTTGGCTACCAAAAAAAAAATTATGATTTGAAGAAGAATTTATGATTTGTTTTTGTTTATTTTTTTACGAATACCGAAGCCACTTTTTAAAATACAGTTTCTTTGATTACACAACTCCCCCCTCATTCTAGAAAGTGGGTTTTTTTTTAAATCTCGCTTGAGGAAAACAAAATTAATTCCAAATGATGAAACCACTGTTATTGTCATAAAGCTTAAAATCTAAATTTAGAATTTCAGTACATGTAACAACAATCTAAAATTAACTACGAGACATTATTTAATCGCAATTATACATGTACTCGTATGATGATGTACTTACTGTCACTAACATGCGCTCTCGTTTTCAACACAAATTAAAATAAATAAAAAAAATATTCCTTTTTTGAAAAAAAAAAAAACTTTTTTAAAAGGTTATTTAAAGGCTCTTTAGCATATTAAAAGCACGTAAACTTGAGATGTTTTGAAGATCCGTCTAATATTTATTGAACCATGAAACGAGTAGTTAATAAGTAGTAATTGAGCATACAAATAAAATCTCAGATTGCAAATCGCCCAATGTTACACTGTGTTTCACTTTTTCTTTTATTTTTTTAAAAAAAAGTTTGTTGTCGTTTAAGCTTAACTAATCATGACATTTGAAGGGAAAAAATGCAGTTTTGCAAATACTATTCAACCTCAACAAATGTTTTTAAACTGACACCAACCTGACACGCATTTCAGCAATGGCCTTACAAGAACAATAAATAAATAAAACGTGCTAAAAAAAAAAAAAAAAAAAAAATTCAAACTTACGAACGAAAATATTGGATAAAAGTGTGGCTGGCAAACAGAAAACGATGACTAATATATCGGCAACCGCTAAATTAACGATAAAAAAGTTGGTAACCGTTCTCATTCTCGGAGTTCTGAGCACCACAATAACCACAAACCCGTTTCCGATTAATCCCAGCGCGAAAACAATAAAATAGGCGAAGCAACAGACGACGGTCATCCCCATTCCGTGTCGTAACCAACCGTCGGCCAAATCGAATCCGTCGTCGACGGTGTATCCTTCCTCGGTAACGTCGGTCGGAAGGCCGTAAGTGGCGTTCACACTCCCGAAATAATCGTCTTCCGTGGCGTTATTTATTTCCGCCAAACCAATCAATAACGAATCGGTCCAATTCGTCGGAGCTGTCGGTTCCACCAGCTCTTCTTTCAAATAACTTTCGCTGCTAGTTTCGTTCGCATCCGACGGAAACTGCGTCTCCAATCGGAAACTTCCTCCTCTAGAACTTTGCTCGGAAACTTCCTTCATTAAATTCAAAGTTAAAAGCGAAGATGATGACCAACTAACATTCTTCATCTCGTCTCGCTCGTATAGTTAGAATAACAATCCTTAAATTGAGAGTCCGTTTCCGATGAAAATAAAAAATTTGTCGCCGTCGGTTACGCGGTTTCTTCTAACGACTCGAGCCGATATAAATAATGTAGAAAGTAAGGAAGGGAAAAAAATCAACCCACCAACGTCTCCGGTTAAAAAAAAAACATTTTATTGCGGGCGGTCTATTTTTTGCCATTTACAACCAGCGTCTTCCACTGATTTCCACTCTCCCGGCTTTTATGTATTTTTTATTTTTTTTGAATGAATTTTTATTCCAATAGTTTGCCCGCTCAAAATGCCGCTCGTTTCCTTTCCGCGTCCAAACGCCAAAAGACTAAAAAGTGACATGAGCGGCGGATAAAGCCGATCGAGTAGTGGCACGCACGCGCGCTACGTTCGCTGCCATGTGCAACTTTTGTTCGAATGCTCCATTCACACTTCTCTCGACGACGAGATCATCATTATTTGATGATGACGTAACCACCTCCGCCAACTCCATATAATAATAATTTTGTCAACCACCAAACTAAAAATCACCCGCTGATAAAATCAGTAAAAGTCCGAAGGGCGGAAAATGTAGAGACTTACGAAAGAAAAAAAAATTACCATTCGATCTACGGCCTTTTAAATAATATATAAAATTTAAAATGAAAGTTTATCCTCATTTTGAAAAAATAAACTCAGCCACGCCAACAGCACTTTATTTAAAAATAAAAATAATTCGCTTTTTACTCTGAATTTTTTTTTTTTTTCTCGAGAATAATATACAGCAATATTATTATCGTCTACAGTACAACGAGCATTTTGAAGAAGATCTGAAAATAAAACGAAAATGAATAAAAAAAAAAAGCTAATAAAAATAAATTGAGTGTCTGACTTTATTAAAAAGGAGTTTTACAACTTATTAACAACATATAAAATCTATTGCTCCATGTACATGTACTGTAGACTCCTTACTGGATATTGCCAATAATATCGAACGAACGAACGGCCTATCTATTGATCCCTTTATTAAAAAAAAAGTACCGTGCCGGTAGACAGTATTTATCAATAATGACAGTCATCGCATCAACGAAGCTGAAATACGGGGCTCTCTATTGGTTACGCTCAAACTCACGGCCAGATTACATTCAATTTCTATTTTTACTCGCATTATTTTTAACTTAAATTAAAACACAATGTGTGCAAATTTTTAATTACGGTTAATTAAACAAAGATTGGCGCCGTTTAATTAATGCTAATAATACATACTTCAATGAGAATTTTTATATAGTGTCAGATTATCATTAAAAGTAAATAATTATGTAGGATAAACGTAGAGGATTGTATGCTCAGCAGAATACCCTTTTTAAAAAATAAATAAAATATTACTCCAGTATAAATTGCGATTAAGAATTCACTTTACTTTTTAATCATTTTGTATTTAAGTTGACTCTAAAAACTGATCCGAAACTAACATAGTTCATATTATAAAACACATTTATTGGGTGAAGGGGGAGGAACGAGTTCCAGCCTATTGTACCGTAGCTAATGTGGCTGACGGTACCGAACGAGTTTGACAGGCCAGCAGTATAGTACTACTGTAGTAGTGCCAAATGTACTAAAAAAAAAAAATTGTTATTTACTGTACAAATGCTCGGTACTTAACAATGAAAAATGAAATTCTTAAAAATGCTAAAACCGTGATCGTTGCGTTTCGCTTTTCACAATTTTTTTTTTTGCTTGAAAAAAAAACTTTTGAATTACCGTATATTTTGTTATTTTAAAAAAGAAAAAAATGACTTTTTTATTCATTTTGGATAATAGAGCGTCTGTTGAATTGTTCCGTGCGTAGGGCTTCGCGTTTAAAGCAACAGTATATTTTTGAAATAAAATGTTAAAAAATAATTAGCATTTATATTGAACGAAAATAATATTAACTCAAGTTGTTGAATTTTGCTTTTAGACATATGGGATAATCGAAACCTATTGATATAAGATTTTTTTTTTTAGTTATTTATGGTTAACAGTTTTTTTAAAAATGATTTTTCAAATTGATTTGAACGCCAAATCAATTTGATTAGCCCAAAACTAATAGGCAATTATTGTTTAAAAGCTTGCGTTACATTGGTGTATAACTATAATAATTGAACGATTGAAGCGGAACTACAGTATAAAAATGTTTTTAAAATTAATTTTTTTAAAAAAAAACCATTTGTTTTTTAAAAAAAAAAAAAAAAACGGACCGAAATGATCGAACGTGGAACTTATTTTCAACATTTCCACAAAATTACATTTTGGTTATTTACGATTTTTTTTTTTTAGTTGTCATATCCTATCCATTGTAACAAAAATTGGTTCAAATTATTGGTGAAGATTGGCCCTTCACCGCTTTTACGTCTAATGGAAAGAAAACGCACACACTTGGGTTCTTTAATCCAATTTTTGTATAAAATAAATAAGTAAAAATAAAAGCTACTTACGGCACTTTTTATTGTTTAAACAAGTATTGCAACAAACTGGCTGTCAAACTAAATTATAATAAATCAGACTTAAGCTAGCAACCAAACTAAATCTAGTTGAAGCAATAAAGTACCGTACTACAGCGTAGTAAAACATTGCGGATTTATTTTTCAAAAACCTTAGCTTCGAATTATGCCAGAGGTTTAGTTGCTTTATTATAGTTTAAAAACTTGTCTGTTCAGAAGTTAATTTAATTAAGCTTAAGTCAATTTTTTTTTACCTCAGTTTAATAGGAGTTATCTTATTATCAGTTTGCTCGATAAGTAACAATTACCTAATAGATTAATGTCAAGCATAGATCTTAATACGTATTTAGCAGAAGACGTAGTAGCCTTAAAATCTCCCTTTAAACTACCTGTAGGCTTACACTCAAACTTGTTTTGCATATAAAGCGAAATGATGCAAAGTGAATAAGTTAACAATTTCTCATAAGAAACGCATTTCTAACGGCAAATTCCCTTTTCCACTCCGCATTATTAATAAAGTAGGGTACATAAAAAATTTTGGAAAATATGTCCCGGTACATTATTTTTAAGTTTATAAAAGTCAATAAAAGCCTTTTATGAACAATATTTGAACAATAAACATTTCAACCAAAAGTAGAAAAAAAAATAGCCTACGCTGATAAAGATGCAACTTCAAAAATACGAAGTTGCAGAGCGGAATCTAGTTGTAAAAATTATACAACATCGAAAATACGAAGGATGCAAATCCGATGATAATGATGCAAAGCGAGATTTATGCCTTCTCATTCTAACCTTTTTTTTAAAAAATCTATAGTATTCCCAAACCACTTATATGTGAAGCGGAGAGATGCAAAATTAGGTAAATCCATTTGTGGAAATTATATATTTTGATTGATTTCGCATGTTTTTAAGATACTTCATATTGCGGTGAATTATTGCCCTATAAAAGAAAGTAAAATCCGGTTCAAGTCACGGCTGTAACTTGTTTTGCAAATAATATTATTGATTTAAAGTTTTCGCATCCCCCAAACAATTTTGAAGTTGGAATTTACCCGGTTCTGCATCTCCGTGAGTAATTATTTCTTTTTTTTTTTCTGAAGTACAGTACCGGGTACCGTAATTATAAAAAACAAAAAAAAAAAAATTTTAAAAAAAGTATCGTAAGTTAATTAAATTTCTTTTAAAAATTTTTCTTATGTTATTCGTAAAATGTAATTCTAGGGTCAACCTCTCTAGGCTCTCCTGTACTTCGTTTCCAGGGATTTTTAGAGCTTCGTGTGAAATTCCCTTATAATAATTATTCAGCGCTTTCGTAGCTCACACTCGCTAAACAAACTAATAATATTGTTACTAGAAATCCTCAGGAAGGCCTTCGTAACTTGGTTAAGTTAGGCAAAATTGTCGGTGAACACTTTGTTACAAGTGTCTGGTTACTATGCCTATCTTGAATAGTATCCAAATATCTCGTGGCCTTTATGGAATTGAGTAAATGTCTTAAAAATATTTGTAGAAAATATTTTAACATGACATGTACAATACATACAGTGCACTCTACGGAAGCGCTGATGGAAGCATCACACGCGATCTCAACAAAAAAAAAACTCTCGGGAGAAAAGTAGCGTACATAAGCCAAAGCTTGTGTTTCATCTAAAAGCCGTACTAGGACTGTCACACGAAAAGCATACCGTAAGACTTCCAAAAAAAAATTTAAAAAATATAACTTTTCATTTTTTGTTCAAAAAATGTGGGAAACAAAAAAAAATGTTCTTTGTAAATTAAAATTAAAGTGGGGCAGGTGAAGAAGATACTGAGACTACCATTAAGCAAGAAGGAAAGTCTATAAGAAAGTGTCAACAATTTTTCAGCTAATTTACAGTCTTAAAGAGACATTATTTTCATTAAGTTACGTTTTTTAGACAGGATGTTTATTGTATACTGTATTGAATTGTACATGTATACTGCTGGAAATTATTTTTTTTAAAAAATAACTACATGTACAGTAGACGTTTAGTAAAAGATAAAGCAGTTATTTATAAACGTGTTTATAAGAAAATTTGCAAAACTGTTTGGTAAACATTTGTAAAAACGATTAATAGATGCTTTTTAAACGTCTGTTACAGCCAGCTATTAATAATCTACTAAAACATAATAAGCTTTCTTACAAAATTATTCTAGACTTTATTAAGAATTTACATTATTAAACTTTTATAATTACATATATTTGTTCATTTCGAGAAAAAAAAAAACTCAAAACTTTTTTTAAAATGAAGTTTTCGAATATAAACAGTAGTTCCTCCTACGATTGAATTTGGACGTTAACATACCTTTATAGTGTTACTGTACAATTTAATAAATTTAATTTATTTATGGTTTTTTTTTTTTTATTTAACAAAAAAAAAAAAAACTGTGCGGAGATCATTTCAAAACAAGAATAGCATTGTGTTCCAAATTTTGATTAACCTTGAAGTTAACTGTGACGTTTATTTATCGACATCATTTTGGCAAAAGCTATCAGCACACAAGTTAAGTTATATGACTGTTTAGTTTATTAATAGCAAGAAGCAGCAGATTTTGTTTCCCCCCTCCCCAAAAAATATATGTAAGGTGCATCACACGATAACTAAACAGGCAACAAAATACAGGAACATAAAAATAAATTATACGAGTGCGGATCATTCTTCAGTTCCAAATCCCTTCCCCATTCAAACGCGAGCATGTGAAAACGACGCGTGGAAAAGTTTTTTGTTTATACAGTAGTAGAGAAGACTTACCAACTTTTATCGAGCTTTTATAGCGTTTTGCTATGATAATCGAAACTTGTATTTTTAATGCTTTTCACTCCCTGCCTTTAAAAAAAATATTTACGGTGAAGATATCGACTTTGGAAGTACATCTGCGAGCTATCGAGTGCCCTTCGCCCACAATAATAACCTCACAAATGTCCGCAAACCAAAAGATTTGCGCAACTGAATAGACCGAAATGGATTTTGAGGTTAGCTTCAATCGCTATTAGCTTATAAAAGTTGCTTGTCCACATTTTTATTTCCCCCCCTTTCTATTTTATCAAGCGTTTTACCACAAACTTCAACGGTACTGATGCATCGCTAAATAAAAACATTATAAAAGTCAGACAAATGTCATTCTCGAATATGTATTTGGAAAACCAAATATTACTTTTGGCTACATGTATTTCTTTTGCTTCTTTATTCGATTCGTTCGAGAATTGCGTTGTAAAAAGCAACAAAAAAAAATATATATATATATATATATATATACAAAAACATTCTCTGCATAAGTTGAACCCTTTTTTCTCTTCTAAACCTTACGATCAAATTTAAAAAAAAGTAATTTTGAATGAGCTACAGTACGGTAGTTACGATATCTTTGAAATTTGTCAGCGGTTAAAAAAAAATTCTTCTACAAATATTTCGCTGCTTAATCTCCAATTAAAGTCTTCGTCGCAATAAAAAAAAAAAGTGTTATTAAATTTCCTCAAACAATAATATTTTAATAAAATTTCTTTCTGGAACAAGATCAATACTTTAAACTAGGTAGTACCGGTAATAGAAAACGTGCGTGTAGGCCCAGCTTTACCATAAATAATTTGTCTGCATTTCTTTTTAGCTACTATTTTTATCTCTTTTTGTTAGAAGCAACTTTGAATGAATTTATCGGTTCCATTCCTAACATCGACTGTTCCAAAAAAAAAAATATACTTGCAACAAAACTTTTTTTAAAAAAAAAAAAATTTATGGCGAGATCTACTGTAACAGTATACCGTACAAATTGTAATATTACGAACTGCACAGTATATACTGTATTGTAGCGTTTCCAACATGAATATCAAAATGGACAGTGGTGCACGAAAACGAAAGACCATACGAAAAACCATACCATTATCAAGATTCAAGAATAATCAATTGATTAAAACGAGTAGACGGCGATTTTTTATGATCCCGGTACTTTTAAAACAAAATCTCAAATAAATTTAACGACATAAAGTACCAAACTTAATCTTATATACCGTAAAAAAAATCAAAAAAAAAAAAAAAATTCCAGAATAATAAAATGATCGTAGAGGAATAACTCACAATAATGGCGTTTCGCAATAACGGCGCTCTTAAATCTCCATCCGCCGTTCCTAATAATTCCTATTGTACAATACTCGGTGTAATTACAGTATGCACAAGGTAACGCGCGTCTGCTATAGCCAAACTGCATTGCAGACTATGGCGATTTACTTAATGGCGCTTCTCGCTTAATGGCAACAGCTTGGCCCCAATTGCGCCATTATTCGGAGGTATTCTTGTAAATTAAACTCAATGTCCATTTGCATGAAGATTCCGTAATATTTCTCAAAAGCCTCGAGCACTCTCAAATTTGCACAAATTACAAGTTTTTTTTTTTGTTTGTTTTTTTGTTAATGATTGACGAGCATGACTTAATTCTTCTAATGCAAATTAAGCGTTATAAAGCTCAGCAAACTCGAAACAAAATTAGTAAGTGAATGAATCTCAAAGCACAATTTAGCCCGCAGGATTTATTTAACCAGAACTACCCAATTTTAACACCAAATGCACCCCTGCCATTACGATTTAATATAGATTAAGAGCCCATATTTTTTATGCAAATTAATAGCAAGTCACAAAATCGAAACTAAAAAGTTCGATGGCCACGAAATAATAAAGAGTTTGATACATCTGCAAAAGAAATATCTACGATAAAAAAAAAACACCGCAACTTTCTAACGCTTCTGGGACACCTTTACAGATAAACAGCAGCCTCATGCTTTCAAGACTATCAATTTTTGTCGCTAGAGCAAGTTGCGTAACAGCAAAAGATGATGTATAGAATTTTTGTTCTTTCCCATCGATATAACTTATCATTTCAGTTGCACAAAAAAAAAACTTTAAAGTCTATCGGAGCGATTGAAGTGTTGGTTCAAGGTTAGAGCTTTATTTGGAATTTATCTGTTTGGTTTTCCTGTCCTAACTTGGTTTAACTCAGATAACGAGAGACAACGGGAAATACAGAAGGCCTCAAAAAGAAAATAATTAAACTCCTGCATGTGTTCGTGCACCCAGAAGTAGTTAGATCGGGAGACTCCCATCCAACTACTTGTCAGGCCCGCAGCATTGCTTAACTTCAGTGATTTTACGGATACTGTAACTGGAGTTTCCATACCAAACCATTCCAGACCAAAGTGTTATTAGAAAGTTCAGATTGATGTAAATTAGGTAACAGTGCAAAAGTGTTGTGAGAAACTAATAATTTGAAGACTATTGAGTTAGTGGTCGGCCTGCGCGCTCATTTCAAATAGACTACGAAAAAACTCTGTAAATTCTAAATTTATATAAATTTAATTATAAAATATACGGTAATCTAATTAAAAAAATTAAAAAAAAACAATTTGCTTGTTTTTAAGTTTGTACCGTAACTGATTCCTCACAATAATTGTTATTTCAACGTGACTTCAATAATTTCACACTCCAGTGTATTAGCCGAGAAAAAAGCAAAATCTATAAAATCGTATTTATGTCAACTCACCAAAATAAAAATGTTAATCTTATACGGTAGTTGCGTTTCGACAAAAATCAAATGAAGAAATAATATTGACATTCATAGCTCTACATTGTACGACTATTTGATATTCGCTTATATTGCAAAATGTATGCATTTCAAATGTCAAATAAATTTTTATTATGAATTCAACACAATCAATACGCCTTGCACCAGTTTCATCAACATTATTTCGCAAACAGCATTAAAAAAATAATAATGATGCACCAGTCATAGAAATATTAAACCTGCCCTATATAACCTTCCATTATCATCACCACCACCATACGACACGTACAATATAAAAATTAAAAACGTTGACATCAAAATGCCATCATTTTAAAAGAATTTAAAAATACTCGTATAAGGAAGAAAAATGTATTGATCAAAATTACTTCATTACGTTGTTAAAGAAATCTATTTTCATTATTTTTATAGTTAACTGTAAGTTACTGGTCTTACACGTTTTATTCGCCCAATACTGTACTTCGCTTAGTCCCTGGTAATCGATTCCGGCAAAATCTCAAGACTGTTTAAAATCGAACTAATCCAGGAACAGTTTCTCCGATCGGCGCCCATGCAACCACAAGGTTATACCTATACTGTTCAGTAATTAATTCGCATTTTTCGCTCTCACAAACAAAATGTAAAATAATAAAATTTGTTGCTATAATAACAACGATATTAATAATTACTCAATTCACTTAATAATATGTTTCTGAATTAATATTATAAGTTAATTAAATGTCTACTCACCGGCCATAATAATTATTGCTTGAAAGGATCCTCTCGTTGGACTTCTTAATTAGTTTATGATCACGTCTGCATGGTAATGAATAATGCTTGCTTTGTCCTACTACTTTATTCATGTGCCCGAATAGGTCATGTGAGAAACTTCTTTCAATTAAATCAATGGCCAAGAATAACCATGCGCACGGTAAAAGTGATTGCAAATTGGCCGGGAAGTAATGCAATAATTAAGTTAATATCTGATTTCGAGTCGAACCAAACACGTACATCGACGCACATATTAAGCACGTTTTAGAAGTCATTTTTACTCATTCTCGCGCAACTTTAAATGTTGAAAATAAAACGGCAAATTTACACAATGGGTCGAAGCACCGTTCTCTAGATACAGATTAAAGCTAAAAGTAGGCTATATTTTTTAAGAATTAACATACTGTACCGGTAATAATTAATAGTCCACGTGATCTCTTATTAGCCTACACAACTGTTAAAGAAAAGGAAAGAATTATTAGATCAATAATAAACAAACTAACAATAGAAGTTACGATTTTACCTTAACTTTAACCACGCGCGAATCTCCATGTCATTTTCCGAAGACAAATGCATGAGAAGTCCAGTAGATGGCGGCAGCAGTACAGGCGTTTGCTCGCTGCGCAGCATGCCACGGTAGGAAGCACCGTGACGTATGCCCCGGCATCGTAGCACGTCATGAAGTTGACGGCGAAGAGTTCTTCAGGGGTACCAAACTCAACCAAAGTTGAGACAAATAATTATTACTGTATTGTTAAAAATGTCATTTATTTGTCCAAAAAAAATGGGCTAAAATTTTTTTTTTTAATTTTGCGTCTCGCAAACTTGTTGCGAAATTGTTTCCCCGTCAGGGTGGCGTTTCTCTTATTTATTTGTTGTACATCTGACACCAGGTGCCTAATTTGAATTTCCAAAAAAAAATGGAACAGTAGGTCATGTTGAAATGAAACTTTTTTTTTTTTTTTTAATAGGAAACTGAGAACCAATTGACACTTACAGAAGACTTAATAGCACAGAAGAGAAAGTCGAATTGTCGCATTTTACAAACAGTTCTGATCTTATTTCAAGGGATTTCCAACTGCTTGATATGTTCAGCAAAGACAATGTCCCATTCTTGCACTTGCATGGTTCCCCGCCCTTTTGGCCTAAAACATTATTCGCACGGCCTAAAACCTTAAAACTACTTAAAAAATATGACGTAAGACACTTAATACTTGCTATAATAACAAACAGGGCCGTGCTAAGGGAAGGTGTCGCCCGGGGCCAAATCTAGATTTGGCGCCCCCTCCCGGTACACTTTAAAA
>JAQGAZ010001856.1:0-23532 GCA_034692225.1 Polydesmus complanatus | reverse complement strand
AAAAGGATTCAAAGTGAAAAGGATTCAAAGTGAAAAGGATTCAAAGTGAAAAGGATTCAAAGTGAAAAGGATTCAAAATGAAAAGGATTCAAAGTGAAAATATTTAAAATAGAAAAGATGCAAGGTGAAGAGATTCAAAGTGAAAAGGATTCAAAGTGAAAAAGATTCAAAGTGAAAAAAATGCAAAGTGAAAAGAATGCAAAGTGAAAAGGATGCAAAGTGAAAAAGATGCAAAGTAAAAAAAAATTCTAGTGAAAAAGATGCAAAGTGAAAAGGATTCAAAGTGAAAAGATTCAAAACGAAAGGACTCAATTAGAAAGGATTCAAAGTGAAAAGATGTAAATCTGAAAGGGGGGACCAAGGGAAGATTTATTAAAATTTGAGTTTAATCTACCGGTATTTTATAATAATATTAGCGCGCATGCGCATAATAATAATATTGTGATGAGTGTGTTCTAAGGTTAAAAGAGCATAATGAAGGCCTTCTCATTCGCTGCATAAACAACCATTTGAATCCTACTGCTACCGTAGGCCTACTGTATTTTTACAATGTAAATTAATGTCACTCCTTCATCTCTTTAATACATAGCAAATATAAAATAATTAAGAACTAATTGAGCTGCTTTACCAATAATAATAATTATTAGAAGTGAATTTCATTTGTTGTTGTTTTATAAGGCGAACGTCTATTTGAGATTTCATTTTGAATAGGCGTGCGATTTTCTCGAAAGCGAAATTTATTCCGGCACGCGCATAGTTCGCGTTAAACGAGACCTAAGTACCAGTTCTAAATGCGCTTTTCACGGTACCTTCCCTCCCTCCCTCCCTCCTTCTTCTCTTCAAAATAATAATAATAAAAAGAAAGAAAGAAAGATAGGTCCTGCTGGTTGGCGATTTGCTTCGTAATGCATAAAACACGAGAAATTTTCGTGTTCTTCACCTTAGCCAAACTTTTACCAACCGGTTTTACAAATTTACAAGACAAAAAAAAAACCACTAAAAAAAAAAAGCTTTTCTCTTTTTGCGCACTTTTAAAATAAGAAAGAAAAAAAGCTGGTGGTATAATACGCCAGCAATGATAAAAGATAAAAAAAAGAACAAAACATAAAAGTTGTAATATTGGCATAGACACAGCTCATACATTATGCCTAAAGTTATATTATAGCAGCAGCAGCAGCAGCAGCGGCGCAATACTTCCGTTTTTTTTTTTTTTCTTTTTTCATTTTTGCATGAGCTAAGTTACACGTGTTGTAATGGCAAGGGAAACATGTGTTGCCCGTTATTTAAATAAATAAAAAAAAAACCACACACGTCGAAATGAATTTTCTTTTTTTCCTATTGTAGTATTATAATATGAGAAGCTTGAAGAAAAAAAAAACCCGTAAAGAGAAGAAAATGCCGATTGCAATTTGCTAAGCTTATCCATTTTTTCCTCGAGAAGAAATGTCGAATGAGAGAGGTTGGCAAATAAATATCAAAATCTCATCTCGCACTACGCAAGCGCAAATGAATCTCCACTTTCGCAACCATTAGGCCCTACACACACACACACACACCTATTATTAAAATTCTCAATTACAAAGCGTAAATATATATGAAATTTACGCGCTCCTCACACTCAAATAATCGTCAGAAATTGTTGTTTCGACTTGCCAAATAACCCCTCTAATTTTTTTTTATAGGGGTAAAGATTCGTAGATGAAAACGCAAGACTTAAGAAAGAAAGGGGAGGGGGGGGGAGGTTAATTAGCATTTAATAGCAAAAGTAATAATTATTTTAATCAGATTGTGGCTTTCGGATGTCAAAGAACGGACAATAAACGAGGCCTCAATTGCAAAATATGAGTTGTAATATGTATTGAGTTGAGTGCTGCGCTTAAGCAAGTGCTCAACTTGAACTATCAGTGAAGAAAAATGAGTTAAGTCAAATGAATTTTCTCGAGTCTAGCGACCGAATTTTACAGCTTAGTGGATCCAAATTTTTAACGGTTAATAGTGAATTGCATTTTTAAAGTTTAGTGATGAGGAATTTTAAGAGTTTAGGGATGGGAATTCACAGTCTTATATTATTAATCGAATTTTGATAGTTTAAATGATCGAATTTTACAGCTTAGTAATCCAATTTTAAAGCTGAGTAAGGGAATCTTAAACTAAGTAGGCCCTACATACATGTAATGCAATTTTAAAGCTAAGTAATAGAATTTTTGAAAGCTAAGTAATGGAATTTCGGAGCTTAGTAATCCAAATTTCAAAGCTTATTGATGGAATTTTAAAGTCTAATGATCGATATTTAAGAGTTTAAGAGCTCAGTAATCGAATTTTAAACTCTTATGTGCCTGGTTTAGACGGGTCGAGTTGATGGGCGAGTTAGAAAACACTACGACGGCCGTGAAGGGAATTTCTACTTTCCTTGGTTTAGACTCGCGCATCGTTGTCTACGGGGAAGTTAAAATTGGGCCGCCGTAAGTTTTTCCAACTCGCTCCATCAACTCGCCTCTTCTAACTCGACCCTTTACTTTAGTAGTGTAAATCCAATGTTGGAACAATTTTTTTTTTTTGGGTTCGTTTATCTCATTATTTTGTGCAAATAGGTTTACAACTCCCTCGTTCCGAAAGTCGTTCGGAAGGTGTGAAAAAAAGAGAAGAGATTAAGCTTCCGTAATAACCGTAACCCAAGTAGAGAAGTAAAAAATAAATTTTCTCTAGATGCGGAGTATACAGGGTGTTGTCAGATGGAAAAAAAGGAGAGGCTTAAAAAGTTTAAAAACCTTACCTTGATAATTTTCTTAGGTAAAGTCACACTATCCTCCTCCTCCATGATAGTCGTTTCGTAAAGATTTTGCCCGAAAATGGGGTACAAATCGTTTATGTCCAAGCTATTAACTATAACGGTGGCGTTACTTTCTCTAAGTCCGTCCGACGCAACAACCGTCAGAACATGCTACGGGGGGAAAAGATGCAAAAAAAAAAAACAACTTCAAACTTAACAATTCATGCACAAACTACAAATTATTATTATGCAGAGTGTGTCAATCATCGTAACAAAAACAAATGTTGCATTTCTAACGCTACTACACTCGCAGATGATTGTTTCTTTTTTAATAAAGATCTTTTAAGTTTTACGAGTATTTTGATTTTAAATAATATTTTAAATTTTTTTTTAGCAATATGATAGGCTTACGTCATTTTTATTTGTGTAGGGATTATTTAATTTATAAGGATTTTTTTTATTAATAGGGAATTTTTTTGATATAGGCCTACAATAATTTTTTTTGATTTATAGGGATCTTTTTCATTAATAGGGAATTTTTTTGATTTACAATAATTTTTTTGATTTACAATAATTTTTTTGATTTACAATAATTTTTTTGATTTACAATAATTTTTTTGATTTATAGGTATTTTTTTTTATAGGGATTTTTTTATTTATAGGGATTTTTTTTATTATATGGGGATTTTTTTTTAATATAATTATGGGGATTTTTTTTTATTTATAAAAATTTATTTTATTTATAAGGAATTTTTTTTTAATATATAGGGATTTTTTTAATTATAAGGATTTATTTCATTTATAGGGATTTTTTTTATTTTTAGTAATTTTTTTTATTTATAGAATTTTTTTTTTTTATTTATTGGGATTTTTTTAATACACAGTATGGGATTTTTTATCTACCGTATAAGAATTTATTTTATTTATAAAGATTTTTTTTATTTATAAGGAATTTTTTTAAAAATAAAGGGATTTTTTTATAGGGATTATTTTTATTCATAGAAATTTTTTTTATTTCTTGGGATTTTTTTTATTTATAAAGATTTTTTTATTTATAAAGATTTTTTTTATTTATAAGGAATATTTTAAAAATATGGGGATTTTTTTTTTTATTTATAGGGATTATTTTTATTCATAAGGATTTTTTTTATTTATAGGGATTCTTCTATTTATAGAGATTTTTCTATTTATAGAAATTCTTTTATTTATAGGGATTTTTTTTATTTATAAGGACTTTTTCTATTTATATGAATATTTTCAATTTATAGGGAATTTCTTTTTAAGTTACAGTGATGTTTTTTTTTTGTTGCTTTGTATGTCACGTGAAGGTTTCATTCAGTTTAATTCACTAAAAAAAAAACAGCAACAACAACTGGTCTAGTTAATTTTTCATCCGCGAATGTACAAAGCGTTCTAATTGGGGAACAAACATTATGTGCAACAATAACTATTACTTAATAGCAAAAAAAAAAAAAAAAAGCAAACAAGCAAAAACTACAAATAACAACAACAACGAAAAAAAAAATCAAAAAGTCTATGTTTGCGCAGACACACATATCACAAACACATCTGCAAATGACAAGACAAAATACACTGAACATTAGTTAACTGAAAAACAACAACAACGACCAGTCACAAAACTAGAAACATGCAACTGACCATTAAATCACTCTTCTTCTTCTTCGTTTGGCCATCTGGAAAAACAGCGTTAAATATGTCTACAAAAATTATAAATTATTTCGTGTACCATTTCATCGCTAAAAATAAAAGAGGAAGAAAAATAATTAAAAACAAATTATTAACCGTTAAGACTTTTTTGGGAAGATTTCGATCGTCTTCTTCGGTGATTTGCGTCTGATAAGTCGGACGATCGAAAACTGGAGGATTATCGTTCACGTCTTTCACGTGAATGATGACCGTGGTGAAGTTTTCATTCAGATTATCCGAAGCCACTAAACGCAGCTCGTACTAAAAGAAGAAAACACACGGCGTATATAAATCAAAACACCTGATCGCATATTTATTATTGTTATAAGTGCTGGTCAAATATATAATAAACCAAAAAAAAAAAAAACTTCTTCTTCTTCTGGGTCTGAGAGAGGGAAAACCTAAAAACAAGATACATCATTAATCAAGCTAATATACTACTTAATAATAACTCGTGGAGGAAAAAATAAGTAGGGCTCATTATCTGCCTTACTAATGAATCACTTAAGCGCGCACACACACACACACACACACGCCTCCAGCACCACCAGCTTCAGCTATAAATAAAGATCAGCTAGAGATCAATTGACTTTTTTTTTTGAGGAGTGATGAACTCTCTCTCTCTCTCTCTCGACATCTTTTAAAGCTAGTGAAATGATGTGAAGAGGATGGAGAGCGATTTACACGTACGTTGTTAAGATGACATTGTGGGTTAAAACAGCATCTTATTTACGATGTTACTTCAATGTTTTTAACACGGGGTTTTAGGAAGTAAACACTCGTCTAAATGGAGTTTAAGGAAGTAAATACTCGCGCAAATAAAGTTTAAAGAAGCAAACACTCGCTTAATTGAAATCTAAGGAAGTAAATACTCGCGCAAGTGAAGTTTAAGGAAGTAAACACTCGCTTAAATGAAGTTTAAAGTAGTAAACACTCTGTTAAATGGAGTTTTAGGAAGTAAACACTTTGTTAAATGGAGTTTTAGGAAGTAAACATTTGCTTAAATGAAGTTTAAAGATGTAAACACTCGCTTAAATGGAGTTTTAAGAAGTAAACACTCTGTTAAATGGAGTTTTAGGAAGTAAACACTCTGTTAAATGGAGTTTTAGGAAGTAAACATTTGCTTAAATGAAGTTTAAAGAAGTAAACACTCGCTTAAATGAAGTTTAAAGAAGTAAACACTCGCTTAAATGGAGTTTTAAGAAGTAAACACTCTGTTAAATGGAGTTTTAGGAAGTTAACATGGAGTTTTAGGAAGTAAACATTCGCTTAAATGGAGTTTAAAGAAGTAAACACTCGCTTAAATGAAGTTTAAAGGAGTAAACACTCGCTTAAATGGAGTTTTAGGAAGTTAACATGGAGTTTTAGGAAGTAAACATTCGCTTAAATGGAGTTTAAAGAAGTAAACACTCGCGCAGAAGAAGTTTTAGGAAGCAAAACACTCGCATAATTGAAGTTTTAAGAAGCAAAACCCTCGCTTAATTGAAATTTAAGGAAGTAAACACTCGCGCAAGTGAAGTTTAAGGAAGTAAACACTCACTTAAATGAAGTTTAAAGGAGTAAGCACTCGCTTAAATGGAATTTTAGAAAGTAAACACTCGCCTAGACAAAGTTTTAAGTAGTTAACACTCGCTAATGCGGATGTTTTTAAAGATAAATCAATGCGCCATCTTAATTCCCGGCTAAAATAAATCGACCTAAGAGAGAGACGAATTTTTACATCCATTTGGGGGCCTCTCACTAAAAACATTTAAGCCCAGGCCTGGCTAAACTTAAGGCGAAGTCTGCTTGAAGCTCACGTAAACTAAAAAATGGATATAAAGAAAAAACCAAAAAAAAAAAAAAAAAAGGCCTGAACGAAAATTAAACTCGGTATAAATAATAAAACTGAAGGTTTTTATATATACACGTATAAAAAAAAACAACAACAAACAAACCAACCAACCAGTGAAAAGGGTGAGGAAGGAAGGGGTGCAGAAAGAGAGAGAGAGAAAAGGAAGTGGAGAATTTAAATATTTATAGCTCGATTTCAGCAGCAGATAAACGTCAAAAGTTATCTGCTCGTGTTGAGATGGACAAGAGCTATTCTCCAAAGAATGGAGAGAAGATTTCCGCGCGCATATTACATCCTAAGTGGATTCTGCGGCCAACTTTAAGCTTTTGCTATTTAAAAGAAGAAGAAAAAAAAACCCCCCCACTTGCATGATAGCATCATCATCAATAGGCGGTTGAGAAGAGAGAGGTACTGTAGGTATATGCACGGGGCGCTATCAATCTTCTTATAATTGAATTCCCAGCATCTCTCTCTCAATCTCTCTTTCTCTTCGTATAAAGCGAAAAAATAGGTAAAAAGTACCTTAATATTATGAAGATCCGCCCCAACGCGATTATCTGTTCCTTACCTTTACGAAACTTAATAGTGGGTGGAATTTAGGACAGGAGGAGGAGGGAATTTTCCCCGGGATTAATCATCTTTCGTACGTGAAAATAAGCCACTCGGGAAAACAAGAAAAAATAATCTCACTCTCTCTCTCTCTCTGCATTAAATAGAAATTTATAGCTTAACTACTTTCCTACAATTTTTCCGCTACACTCTCTCTATTAATCCTCTCACTCTTTCTACGGTTTTTTTTTTATTTAAAGTGTTAATGACGTGTCTGCGCATTGCAAATTAAGATCAAACAAAAATATAAAAACTGATTTGCAAAATGTTGTACAGGGTGTTCGTAAAAAAAGTGCAGCATTGAACTGAATGAGTATAAAATCATTTTAATAATGTAAATATTTGAATGACACATAGAAAAAACGTAACTTTAATTAATTTAATAATGAATTGTTCTATTCTGTGTTTAAAATATCCACTTCCGGTCTCAACACGAGCATCATACCCACTCACTATGCCTCTCACTTCACTACACAACAGCTGCATACAGTTCATCTCATGCCTCTCATCATAATTTACGTTGACTCACTTCTTCAATATTCCAGATTTAAATTAGGTAAACTACAAAATATGGGGTGTTATACAAGAAAAAGTTTACATAAAGAAAGAAGGAGTGATGAAAGTAAATTCCATTGTTTCATTCAAAATGTTACACTTATTAAAAGGATTTAATACTACTTTTTTTTGATCGTTCTTAACAGCATAGTGTATTAGCACACCTCAACGTCGTTTCATTTTCCTTTTACTTTTCGCTTTTTTATACATAAAAAAAATCTTTTTCCCCGAAATTTTCTTAGTACAGTATACAGTATAGAAAAAGAAAGAAGAGAAAGAAGCGAGAGAGACACAGATAGGGGGATGAAAAGAGTTTTGATGACAATAGAAAAATGAGAACGGAAACGACATAGAAAAGAAAAAAAAAAAAAAATTTTTTTAAGACGATTCCTTCAACGCACACACTATACGGAATCATATGAAATGATAGAAGAAGGAAGGAAGAAAAAGAAGAAGAAAAAAAAAAATGGAAGAAGAAAAGCTTTACATACGAGTTAAATGTCAATACAACGAACTTTTAATGCTACGAAATTCTATACACGGTGTCCGTAAAAAAAATGAACGCAACTATATTATAATTAAATTCCTTTTAATAATGTAAATATTTGAATGACACATAGGAAAAACTTTACTTTATTAAATTTAACATTGAATTGTTCTATTTTGTGTTTAAAATATCTACTTCCGGTCCTTAAGATAAGCGTTATACCCACTCACTATACTCCCCACCTCACTACACAACAGCTGCATCCACACTCTCCCTACCTCACCCCCACATTCAAACACTTCCATCACTCGTTCTTTTCTCTCGTAAGGCCTTTTCTTGTAACCCACCCCATATTCTATAGTCGACCTAATTTGAATCTGAGATCTTGAAAAAGTGCGAAAAATGTTTACATTATTAAAAGAAATGATGAAATGTAAGTAGATGACACGTGATTGTCCATCAAGGTGTGAATTTCGTTGTATCGACATTTGGGTGGCGTCGAATGAAGGAAGAGAATGCGTGTGTTCCGTTTCGCACATATTTTCTTTTACTTTCCCCTCGGGGAAGGAGGACATAAGTAGGGAGGGTGGTGAGAAAGTAGAAGAGGGGAGAGTGAGGTGGAATACACAGCGATTGTGTCAATTTGCGATTCTTAACAGCTTCTTGACATAACCTCCAACATCTAAAGATCTTTCATATTATACAATTTCTTCTCCTCTATATATATTTGTGTAGAAGATGGAAAAAAAAAAGGAACGAGAAGAAATCGATGCTGACGTCAAAGTATGCGGCTAGCAATCTAATACACACGAAAACTCTTGTCGTATATTTGGGGAAGAAAAACACGACAGGATAAACACACACACGCGCGCCAACAAAATTACTTACATCGACGAAAGTTGTAACGGGAAGAGAGAGAGAGAGAAAAAAAATTGTCTCAACACCTCACGTTCGCACATTCACACCATTGCATTTTTTTTTCCATCTCCATCCTTCTGTCTTTGCCCTCCGATTGCTCTCTAATGCGCGTGTTTAGGCTTGACGTCTCGTCATGCACAGAACAGGTTCAGATGTCGGTTTGTTCGCAGGGCCTCCTCTCACATTCACGATTTCGCGCAAATGGAAAAAAATAGCAATTTTGTCCATTTTTTTTTTTTTTTTGGAATTTTAAGATACAAAAACTCGCGTAAATGGAGTTTCAAAAAGAAAACACTAGCGCAAAGGAAGTTTTAAAGAGCAAATACTCACGTAAAGGGAGTTTTAATAAGTAAGCACTAGCGCAAATGATGTTTCTGCAAGTAAACACTCGCGCAAATAGAGTTTTAGAAAGTAAACACTCGCGTAAATGAAGTTTCAAGATGCAAACACTGGCACAAATAAAGTTTTAAGAACTAAACATTCGCTTAAAAGTAGTTTAAAAAAGTAAACACTCGCGCAAATGGAGTTTTAAGAAGTAAACACTCGCTTAAAATTAATGAAGCTTAAAGATGCAAGCATTCGCGCAAATGGAGTTTCAAGAACGAGACACTCGCTTAAAAGTAGTTTAAAAAAGTAAACACTCGCGCAAATCGAGTTTAAAGACGTAAACGCTCGCGCAAGTTGAGTTTAAAAGATGAAACACTGGCCTCAATAAAATATTTGGAAGAAAAATTATCGCGTAAATGAAATTTCTAAAATTCCTCATCTGGTTGCTAATATCTATTTGGGGCCCCTACTGATAAACTTTTTCTCTGTGGCCCCCTTAATTTTCCATCTGGCACTGGTGGCGTACGTGTGTGTTAGAAGACGAGAGAATTACAGAAATGAAAACGTCTATGTATGTATTTATATGACTCGAGATCGCAGCATCACTCGTTTAAATAAAATCCACCTATTTAGCCCCCCTCATTCGGGAGGATCCAAACCTAAGAAATAAAATCCATTAAGGTATAAAAGAGACACGACTCTTCTTGTCTTTTTGCCAGGCGACGAATAATCGATGAAGAAGAATTTCGGAGCCTAAAATAATAATAATAATATTCTTTCCCTTTTTCTCTGTAAATAAATCAAATTGAAAGTCATAATATTTCAAACGAAAAACACAGAAAAAATTCTGAGATTTTCTCTCTTTTTTTTCTTTTTAACACTCTTCGATTTCTGGCTGATGCTTTTCGCTAAAATAATAGACGGATTGCGGAAAACGTGAGAAGCCAAAGATAAACGTAGAGTCTCTAAGGAACTGAGCGCACTCGGAGATCAAAAAAATATATAAGGATCAGCTGCTCTTTCCAACATAACTTAGAATACAAGTATGTTATATAAAAAAGAGTTCTTAGTAAGAGAAAGTCTTACAAAAATAACTCTTAAAAAAAAAAAAAATAACAATGGTTTAGCGGAATTTGCTAAGTAATCTGACCGCAGCTAATTTATCAAATGTTTGGTCAGAAATTGAGGATTAAGATACGTCATTTCCGGGAAAGGAAAAGTTTTTGTTCGACGTTTGGTTTATTTTAAAACTTATGTTAATCGTTTAGTAGAGTTTGCGAGCTTTTATTATTTTTTTTAAAAAAAGAGTTATTAACAATTATTTTTGTATTATTAACATTAGTTTTAAAGTTAATAACATTAGTTTTAAAGTTAATAACATTAGTTTTAAAGTTAATAACATTATTTTATATTTATGAGCATTTGTTTTTGTGTTATTAAAATTTAATTTTGTATTATTAACATTGTTTTGAAAGTTAATAACATTTATTTTAGAGTTATCAATATTTATTTTTGTGTTATTAACATTTATTTTTGAGTTATTAAAATTTAATGTTGTGTTATTAATATTATTTAAAGTTATTTACATTGTTTTTAGAGTTATTAACATTTATTTTAGAGATATTAACATTTATTTTTATGTTATTAACATTTATTTGTGTGTTAACATTTATTCTCGTGTTTATTAAAATTTATTTTTGTGTTATTAATATTATTTAAAGTTATTAACATTGTTTAAAATTACATGTATTAACATTGTTGAAGTTATTAACATTGTTTCTAGAGTTATTAAACATTTATTTTTGAGTTTATTAAAATGTTTTCACAGACTCTATAGCATTTTGCTTAGAATAAGGTTAAGAATAGAAAAAGATAAGTTTTTTTAAGGCTATTTTTGTAAGTCTTGTCTTTCCATACATTTTCAAAAAAAAAATTACATAATAATTATTATCACTTGTTTCTCACGTTTTCCTTTCGCAAAACTGTCTTAAACCCACATTTAAAAAAACATTTTAAGCAACAATAATTCTTATAATAAAACCAATACGAATCGATATTATTAAAAATTAATAATAGATAATAATAATAATAATTAAAAAAGGGTGACTTACCCTTTTTCTAGTTTCGTAATCTAGTGGACCTGCCACATAGATGGCGCCCGTCTCGTTCTTCACCGCGAACGCACCTCCTATGTTACCCCTCGTGATCTCGTATCGAATTCTTGATGCTATACAAATATTTTTAAAAAAAATATTTAAAATTTTGAAAATTATTCGGTTTACATTCAAAGAATTTCAAATTCATGTACCGGAAATTAGAAAAAATAGAAAAATAAAAATACAGTAGTACAAAAATAAAATCAATATACAGAAATTGGCGAACCTATAAAACTAAATCCAAAAAGAAAAATACGTTATACACATAAAAAATATTTTTTACTTTACAGTATTGTATTAAAGAAAAAAAAATCTTAACATCCGGTCCTTATAAAAATGTATTCACTGTTTACTATTTTTCTCTCCATCATAATGGTACTGTATATAAAAAAAAAAAAAACTCTGAATACGAAATTTGAAATAAAAAGCTTTAAATCCTCGACTTAAAAAAAAATACAAGATGTTCCCAAAAAAATAATTCTAAAAAAATAAATATACTGTAGGCCAATATACAGGGTGTCCGTAAAAAAAGTGCACCCAACTGAATGAGTATTAAATCCCTTTTAATAATGTAAATACTTGAACGACACATGGGAAAACTGCATTTTAATAAATTTAACTTTGAAATGTTCTTATTCTGTGTTCAAATTATCCACTTCCGGTCTCAACACGAGCATTATACTCACTCACTATGCCCCTCCCTCACCTCACTACACAACAGCCTCATTCAGTTCGTCTCCTAGACTGTATCATACATTAATGCACTTGTTCCATTTTCCAGATTTAAATTAGGAAATTATAAAGTATGGGGTGTGATGCGAGAAAAGGTCTTACGAGTGAAAAGAACGAGTGATGGAAGTGTTTATATGCAGCTAAGGCAGGGAGAGTGTGGATGAAGCTGTGGCGTAGTGAGGTGGAGGAAATAGTGAGTGAGGATGATGCTTGTGTTGAGACCGGAAGTGGATATTTTGGATAGAACAATTCAAAATTAAATTTATTAAAGTGTAGTTTTTCCATTGTGTCATTCAAATATTTACATTATTAAAAGCATTTAATTCTAATTCTGGTGGGTGCACCTTTTTTTAACGGGACACCGTGTATATAAAAGATTTTCCAAAAAGTTTTTATCCGAAGAAAATAAGAAAAATCTTAAAGAGAAAAGTTTAGAGCTGAGTCGCTGCGTATATTTTTAGTTCACCTAATGGGCACAAAACATTTATATACAAATAAATCAATAAAGTGCCATTAAAAAACGAGCGCACGTGTGTTATTGACAAATGAAAAAGGTGTGAGTGGAGATGGGGGAGGAGAGAGTGTGGAGGGTAGGGGGGGAGGGGGGAGGAAAGGAAGTTAAGATTTAGAAAGCGTTTAAGTGGAAGAAGAATCTAAAATTTTAAAATTGAAGAAAATGTAGCACACTCCAAAAAAAAATATCAAAAAAACATTTGGATTTGAAATCTCTTTCTCTCTCTTCGCATCGTTCTGGCTCTCTCCATCTCAAACTTTTTGACGGCTTTTCACATCTCGCGCACGCGCACAACGGGTGTCGCTCTCTCAGACTCTCCAGGACATCAAACCCCACACCCTCCAAACTCTCCCCCCCCCATAGAAAAGCATTGAGCAGCCAGTTTCTTTCAACCATATCGATTATAATAATTATTATTATTGATGAGTCTCGATATACACACACGGTAATTGAATTGCTTGAAATCAATAAAGAGTGAAAGCTCGTCTTGAAACCGCGTATGTTCGCTTTGGATCTTTTTACTTTGAATTTTTTCAGCCTTAAAAAAAACATAAAACTAAAAAAAAAAAATTGATTGAAATTTGAAAAATCTTCGGTTAAATTAAAAACGAGGCTAAGACATGACGTCACGCAGTTCGCTAATTGGTTTCCACGAAATATATAGTTTCAATTGTTTTTATTCCCTCCCTCTTTCCCCCTCCGAATTTTTATGGCTGGGGAAATAAATTTTATATAACGTTGAAAATCAAATTGATGAGTAAAAATAACGTAAAAATCTCGTAAAAAAATTAAATTTACTGGAAATTTTTAAAAGATAAAAAAAATTAAAATCCAAAACCAAATTAAAAAAAAAAAAAAAAACACAATAATATGGCGTAAGCATAACGCTTGTGTTGAGACCGGAAGTGGATATTCTAAACGAAGAATACTGTAGTATAAATGGACACCCGCGTAGAAAACACATTTTTAAATATGAGTGTCTATCTCTTCCATTAGAAACGCATAGTAGAAATGGACACTCGCGTAGAAAACACATTTTTAAATGTGAGTGTCCTTCTCTTCCATTAGAAACGCATAGTAGAAATGGACACTCGCATAGAAAACACATTTTAAATATGAGTGTCCATCTCTTCCATTAGAAATGTACAGTAGAAGTGGACACTCGCATAGAAAACACATTTTAAATATGAGTGTCCTTTTCTTCCATTAGAAACGCATAGTAAAAATGGACACTCGCGCAGAAAACACATTTTTAAATATGAGTGTCCATCTCTTCCATTAGAAATGTACAGTAGAAGTGGACACTCGCGTAGAAAACACACTTTTAAATGTAAGTGTCCTTCTCTTTCATTAGAAACGCATAGTAGAAATGGACACTCGCGTAGAAAACACATTTTTAAATATGAGTGTCTATCTCTTCCATTAGAAACGCATAGTAGAAATGGACACTCGCGTAGAAAACGCATTTTTAAATATGAGTGTCCTTCTTTTCCATTAGAAACGCATACAGTAAAAACAATTCATTATTAAAAAAGTCCTTGAAGTGCAGTTTTAATACTCATTCAATTGAGTGCACTTTTTTTCACAGACACCGTGTATAAATAACATTAAATAACATAAAATTCAATATTAAATATTATTCACATTTCAAGACGCATTTTTATCCTAACTGTTCATGAATTTTAAATACAATAAAAAACAAAATAGCCCAAAACACAACTGACTTCACTTCACAGCAGATTTAATAATGTTAAATTTCGTGACAATTTCATCTTGTGGGTGGGTGAAGAGTGAGTAGGAATGGGGGGGGGGGAGGGGAAATTATGCATTCCTCTGACACGTTGCCTGCCTGGATATATGGCAATTTATCATTCAGTCGGTGTAGTAAGCCCTGTCAAACCAAACAACAACAACAACACTACTCTACCTCCTCCTGTCCCTCTCTTACCATCAAAATATAAACACTTTATCTCTCTTTCCCCCTACCCCTTCCCCCCACCTCCCTTCCACCGAAAAAAAATAAATAAAATAAGAATGAATAAAAAAGACGGAAATTTATGCTCGGAAAAATGCTGTAAATGAAGATGAAAGACAACGAGTTGAAATTTAAACAACTCTCTCTCTCTCCCACCACTCCTCTCCCTCTCTTCAAACACATTCCACTTTAAAAGTCAATTGAAGCGACGAAAAATATGTGTAGTCGGCGGGGGCGGTGGGAGTGAGTAAGTGAGTGAAGAGGTAACTCACATCTCGTTTGCGCGGGGCCTGGGGGGCCCAACATGCACCCATATTAACTATTTCGCAAAATGAATCCTCGCGCAAATAGAGTTTAAAGAAATAAGCACTCGCGCAAATGGAATTTTAGGAAGTAAACACTCGCTTAAACAAAGTTTTAACAAGTAAAGACTCGCGCAAAAAGAGTTTTATAAAGTAAATACTCGCGCAAATGAAGTTTTAGGAAGTAAACACTCGCGCAAAAAGAGTTTTATAAAGTAAACACTCGCTTAAATGGAGTTTAAGAAAGTAAACACTCGCGCAAATGAAGTTTTCAAAGGTAAACACTCGCGCAAATGGAATTTTAGGAAGTAAACACTCGCTTAAATGAAGTTTTAAGAAGTAAACACTCGCTTAAATGGAGTTTTAAGACATAAGCAATGACGCAAATGAAGATAATAATATTCCATCGCTTAAATAACATTTGGGGCCCCCACACTCCTCTCTCCCTCCCTGCCCTTCCCCAACCTGCCCTGTGTGCGTGGGTGGTGACAGGAGGAAATGGGTTGCAGCTTCCAATTTGATTTGTTCCTGAACCGAAAAAGTGTGTGACAAAAGCAGATTCTGTCTTTTCTTTTCTTCTTCTTCTTCTTTTATTTTCCGTTAAAGTGCGAGAAATTTGATTATCTTTATTCGTCCGAAGAGTCAAAAAGAAAAGCAGTAGTAGCAGCAGCAGCGACTCCCTCTAGCGGAGGAGAAAGACAGAGAGATTCTTATAGTTAAAATAAACTCGCACTCGCTTTTGTCTATGAAATTCACGTACTGATACTTGGAGAAAGAGAAGCAGAGAAGATGGAGAGAGAGGGAGAGAGGAAAGATGGAGAAGTGGAGAAGAAAAAGGAGCTTATATGCAAATAAAAAAACCTTTGAAATTGAATAGAAAAAAAGGGGGGAAGTAAAGGGTGAGGGGGGACAAGGGAAGGGGGAGGGGGGATAAAGAAGAGATGTGACTTTTAAACAACGTCTTATAAATATTCTTTCACTATTTCTCTTTCTCCATCACTCTGCCTCTCTCTCGGTCATCCGAGTGACGCGTGAGAAATACTCGCGATGAAAATGGGGGATAAGAACCGTTTGAAAAAAATATATTCGGTAAAAAGCGTTTATCTTGACAAATATTGCGCAATAAACTTCCTCAAAAAGAATTTTAAAGTGAAAAAGATTCAAAGCGAAATACGGTTTTTGCGTTGGAAAAAGCATAGAAATATGAATAGGGGAAAAAAAGGCTGAAAGTGCCATTATTAAAAATTAGGGTTTTTTTTCTTTAAAAAGGCTTTATGTAGTGTAGCCTATAGTTGGCAAAAGGAATAGAAGTTTAATTTGCTTTATTTTGAATGCGTATACTTTTACAGCTGGTCTAAACACATTTTTAATTTCAAAAAAAGTTTCAAACTTATTTTGATATTTCATTTAAAATGTGTTCAGTTTTTCAGAATAATTTGTGCTGGGACTAATTAGAGGGTAATAAATATGAAAAAAAAATCTAGTATAAATGGCTGTTAGTAATTGAAAAAAATGCAGCAAATTAAAACCCTGTTTTTCTTAAAATTAGATTTTTGGTACTTTCAGCCTATTTTATTTCTCTTCCAATTATTAAAAGGAATGCTTACTGTAAATTTAATTAAATCCACAAGTAATTCTATCAAAATAATAATAAGATAAATTTATTTTTATTATTAAAAGTTTCAATCTCGAAAAATAAAAAATTCAAAATTTCATTAAAGTGAATGTAATCAATAAATCTTCAGCAGACTCTTTCATTTAAAGTAACAAAATACAACTTAATGTTCAAAAACGAATATTGATTTGTATTAAAAAAAAAAAACCCTAATCTCAAAAACCTTTTTCAAAAATAAATTATTTACAATGAACGCTACTAATGAATTAGTTAAAAAAGGGTAGGAGGGGGAGGGGGGGGGGGAAATGATTTCCATACATAAAAAAAAAATTGATAAAATATGTTTACTAATTAATAAAAAAAAAATATTAAAAACATAAATAATATAGGTATATTTTTTCCAATGGCGCGTTTTCATTCGCTTGAATAAGAAATTAAGAACATGTAGGCTAATACAGTGTAGTAAAATATCGTTAAGGAAGAAAAAAAAAATCACTTAATAAAATGTCAACAGCGCTCGTTTATTTACCGTAGTTAAAATTAATGTATACGCATGCGCGATAGGACGCACTTCATACAAGGAACGCAAAGCATAGGAGTAAAAGACATACTGTATTATTATTATATTAAAAAAAAAAAAAAAGCATGTTGCAGAGCCGGTTTGGATAGCCCCCCCCCCCCCCACACACACACCATCGCGCTCACAAGGGCCCCCACCAGTTCACAGATTCGCGTAAATGGAGTTTTAAGGAAGTAAACACTCGCTTAAACAGAGTCTTAGAAAGCAAACACACTCTTTTATTGAGTTTTATGTAGTAACCACTCTCTTAAATGAAGTTTTAAAAAGTAAACACTCGCGTAAATGGAGTTTGATGAAGTAAACACTCGCTTAAATGGAGGTTAAGATAGTAAACACTCGCGCAAATTGAGTTTTAAGAAGTAACACTCGCTTAAATGTAGGTTAAAGGAATAAACACTCGCTTAAGTGGAGCTTTAGCAAGTAAACACTCGCTTAAATGGAGTTTTACGAAGTAAACACTCGCTTAAATGGAGTTTTATGAAGTAAACACTCGCTTAAATGGAGTTTTAAGGAAGTAAACATTCGCTGAAATGGAGGTTAAAAAAGTAAACACTCGCGCAAATGAAGCCTAAGATAGTAAACACTCGCCCAGTAGAAGTTTTAGAAGCTAAACAATCGCGCAAAACAAAGCTTTAACTAGCGCAAGGAGCGGAACGTTAGCGTAAATGGAATTTTAGGGGCCCTCGCTAATAATTTCTTCTCTAGGCCCCACCAAACCTTCAGCCAGCTCTCTCTCTCTGTAAGACGTAAAGTGTTTACGTTAGAAAAGCAATAAAATGGCGAACGAACGTTTCATAAGAACACTTTTCCATATTCCATTTTAGTTAACTAAACATGGGCTTCCGGTTTGATTAATAAAACAAGTAATAACAGCGTATAAGGAAAATAATATTTAATCGATATTGGTGTGTACTGCAGTAGGTCTTCGATGTCTAGACTGGTGGGGGAGAGAAGGAGAGGGAGGGTGTTTTATGTGAGCGGAATGGCGAGACGAGGGGGGGAAATGATATATAGGAAATCCGACGTTAAATATTAGATAAGAGCCGAAAATATGATTAAAATTTTAAGACAATAAAGCTCGAAATTATATACAATAAAAACGTAAGCGTCGAAAATTCCTCTTTTTTTTTTTTTCTTTCATTAGTAATTTTTCCTTCTCTTCCGTTGCTGTTGGATTAGGACCGCGGCGTAGTTGAAAGCACGGGAGATATAGAGGTCCTTATGTATTGGCCGTAAAGGTAGATAAATAATGCAAAGGATTTTTCTCCTCGATGAAACTTAAATCCCAAATTATTCAAAGATTCTCCCCGCGAAAAGTCTTGACAGGAAGCAATTATAAAAGAGGGAGGAAAGAATATCTACCCCCCCCCCCCTCCCCCCTACAACCCTATGTTAATACACGGTGAGACTAATCTCCTATGAACTTCTATTATTTATTCCCCTTTTTTTAGTAAAAACATATTTTATAGAGCCTATAATAATTCAAAATGATTGCATATAAATTCCAATTCTAACAAAAAAAAAACAAAACATGAACATTCGTTATAAGCGAGTTTTATATCGGAAAATTCGTTATAAGGGGGTTTAGAAATTCATATACACGGTATCGGTAAAAAAAACGGACCCAACTGAATGAGATTTAAATGCTTTTAACAATGTAAATACTTGAATGACACTTGGAAAAACTGCACTTTAATTAATTTAACAACATTGAATTGTTCTATTCTGTGTTTAAAATATCCACTTCCGGTCTCAATACAAGCATCATACCCACTCACTATGCCCCTCCCTACCTCACTACACAACAGCTGCATCGAACATGCCTGTATCATATTATTATGTGGACGCAAACCATCAATATAATAGCTTTAAATTAGGTAGTCCAAAAAATATGGGGTGTGATGCGAGAAAAGACCTTACGAGAGAAAAGAACGAGTGATGGAAGTGTTTGTACGCGGGAGGTGAGGCAGGGAGAGTGTGGATGCAGCTGTTGTGTAGTGAGGTGTGGGGCATAGTGAGTGGGTATAATGCTCGTGTTGTGACCGGAAGTGGATATTTCAAACACAGAATAAGAACAATTCAATATTAAAAAGTGATTAAAGTGCAGTTTTTCCTATGTGTCATTCAAATATTTACATTATTAAATGGATTTAATACTCATTCAGTTAGGTTTACTTTCTTTACGGATACCGTGTATAATTATTTCTAAAACCCCTTTTTCTGGCCTTTAAATAAGATGGAGAATTATATTATTCCTTTCAATTTTTTTTTTTTTAATATCTCCACCCACACCACCTACGCTGCGATGAAACTTAATCAAGTTTTCATAGAAACCGCAACAAAAAAAAAAAAAAAAAAAAAAATGAAAAAAATATCCAATTTAACTTTTCGCTACAATTCATTTCGCAATAATAAATTCCGACGTTGCAGGCAAAATCAAAAATGGTTATCAAAAATTTCCAGCGGCCATAACAATAGGAACAAAATATACAACTACAGTATAACTTATCTAAAAAAAAACAGCTAATATTTTGTCCCCCTAGTCAACCCAAAAAATTGTTTTTCTCTCCCTCATGCTTAAATAAAATTTTTTTTTTCTTTTTTTAAAAAAAAAGTTGAACCCTGAAAAACTATTTGTCACAATAATAATAATAATTATGAAAGTTGGATAATATAAATTTTAATCCCATCGTCTGCTCCATTCGAATACATCATCATCCGATGGCGTGTATATCGAGACTGGAATAATGAGTAGCGGCGTTCTAATTGCCGCCGCCGAATAATTTACCTTCCCCCCCCCCCCCCTCTCTCCCCCTCCATCACTCTATCTCCGATATCATAATATACGGTAATAAGTTTGGTAGGTAAAACGTTAACTGTGAATAATTAGAAATATTTCCATATTATATTCGGCGTTGATGATGATGACGGTGAGACACGGCGGCGGCAGCGGCGAATTACACGCGGTATTAATTTTAATACCGCGGCAGATTTTCATCTCTATAAATAAATCTCCTGGATTTATCTCATGTATCGGAAGAGAAATAGATAGATAGGTAGATAGATAGATAGGTAGGGAGAGAAAGGGTTTAAAGAGTGGAGAGTCAGAGCGGGATTTATTTCGTAGACTAAAAACTCTGTATAATTATTGTTTTGATGATAAGTAATTTTGATCAAAGGTTTTAGCAATGAAACCTCTTTATATTGAAGTTTTAAACAGCGAAACCTCTGTATATCGAAGATTTAAGCAGCAAAAGCTCTATAATATTGAAATTTTTAGCACCTAAACCTCTTATATGACGATGTATTTAGCACCTAAACCTCTGTATATCAAAATTTTTAGCAACAAAAACTGTCGGAAAACCTCTGCATATCGACGTTTTAAACAACGAAACCTCTTTATATTGAAGTTTTAAACAGCGAAACCTTTATTATATCAAAATCTTTAACAACAAAACCTCTATATTTTAAAGTTTTTATCAATAAAACCTCTATATTTTGACGTTATACGCAACGAAACCTCTATATATCGATGATTTTAGCACCTAAACCTCTGTATATCAAAGTTTTACGCAAAAAAACCTCTATATTTTGACGTTTTACGCATAAAAAACTCTATATATTGAAAATTTTAACAACAAAACCTCTATATGTCAAAGTTCTTCCCCGCAAAACCTCTATATGTCAAAAATTATTTATCGAAAACCTCTTTTAATTACCGTAAATCCAAACGTTAACATCATAACCTCTACATTATGTACAGTGTATACTATGATTTAAAAATTTTTGACAGCAAAAACCTCTATTACGTAGAAAAATGGTACGAAATAGGGCCCCAAGGAGAATAAATCCAGCTCTGATGGTGTAAAGGACAAAGTCAGGTACAATAATGCACGAAAGATAAACGAGGTAAAGAGAGGAGAGAGGGGGGGGGGGGGGTGATTAATTCAACGAGGATGATGAAGAGGGGGAATGGAGGAGGGGATAATCTTCCACCGATCAAAATTAACGCCAACTGATTAGAATTTATAAATAGAATTTGAAAATGAAGCGAACCAAAGAGAGAGAGAGGGAGGAAGAGGGAGAGAGAAAGGTCATAAAAGAGTTAATTGCGACAATGGTGATAAAACTAAGAATAATTGGTCGCATCGATCAAAAAGCGATCCATTACGCACTTCCGCCCTGCACTTCCTCCAACCAGCAACACTCGTTAGGAGCCGCAAATGAGATACAACGACACCTTTAATATACCTATCATAATTATTATTATTATGATGGTGGTGTTGGTGGTGAATCTGGTGATGGCGGATTTTACTAATGAGACAGCGTTTAGAATACCGAATATATACCGGAAATTGAGAAACGAGAGAGGTGGTTGTGATCGACATTAAATTTACGTAAAACGTAAAATGTTATAATTCTTTCAGAAACTTCTTTTCCAATTAAATGCGCTCATTCAGTACACGGTGTCCGTATAAAAAGTGCACCCAACTGAATTAAGTGTATTAAATCTCCTTTTAATAATGTAAATATTTGAATGACACGTGGAAAAACTGCACTTTCATTTAACATTGAATTTGTTCTATTCCGTGTTTAAAATATCCACTTCCGGTCTCAACACAAACATTTATATTCACTCACTATGACCGCATATCCCTAAATGAATGTTCCCCCTTAAAAATGAATTTATTCAAGATAAATAATTGCGAAACTCTAAAAAAGTAATTAAATCCATTAATTTTCTTTCCATTAACATATAAAATTAACAAAAAAAAAAAATAAAAAAAAAAAAAAAAAAACAATTAATGAGATTAAATACGAAAAATAGAGCAGTTTTATTGCTTCAAATACATTTCGAAAATAAAAATAATTATCATTCAAAATGTTAAATTTTTATTTACATTCATCAACTTCATTTTTATTAATTAAAGAAAAAAGCTATTTGAGCAAACGCTTTCATTTTTATTTATTTATTTTTTCTAAAAAAAAAAAAAAAAGATTACTATAATATAATAGGTGAGAAATAATAAAAAGCTGAAAGTGCCATTTCCAAAAAAATTAAAAGTTTTTTTCGTTAAAAAAAGTTGTATGTACCCAGGCCTATTGCTTGGCCAAAATGAACGGAAGTGCCAATTGTTTTAATTCGTTCCATAAATTGGTGGCAAGAGGGCAGGTAAAATGATTGTCCAGGTGTCACTTTTACAGCTGTCCAATATATTTAAAATTCTTTATTATTTCATTTAAAAAGTGTTCAGTTTTTCAAAATAATTTATTTTAGTCTTATTCTATAAATAATAAAATTATGAAACAAGTGTAGTAGAAATGGCTGTTATTAATTAAAAAAGAATTTCAGCAAATTAAAACCTCTGTTTTTCATTAAATTTAATTTCTTGGCACTTTCAGCCTATTTGATTTTCCCTTCCTCTATTCGTATTCTCTATAGAATTAGATAATAACTTTTTCCTAAAATTAAAAAAAATAATAATAACCCTTTCTGCATTTATTATTTACATAATAATAATTTTTTTTTCTGGAATATCCCTTTTATAATAATAATACTATAAAAGCGCATCCTGTGCATATTAATATTTTATTAATTTCTTTTTACACGAAACAGAGTTTTATTCATTAGCGCGTGTAAAGAGTGACTAATTGCGCAGTAGACGCGTAAAAAAAATTAAAATTAATAAAAAGGAAGTGGGGGAGGGGAGTTGGTAGGATGGGTGTTCCTATTGTCTGCATCATTTTAACACTAATCTTTTTGCAAATCCCCGTCTTTAATATTCATTCGCAACAATAAGACACGAAGCGAACAACAGCGGGGGAAAAAAAAATTCCACTGGAAAATATGTTCACGTCATCACTTTTTAATCAATTTTCTTCCCCCCCCCCCCCCAACACCCCTCCCCCCCCTCATCCACTCCCCCTTCATCTCTATCCATTCGCGCCCTTTTTTTTTTTCCTCATGTTTTTTCGCGCCAAACTCATTCTAGAAGTCAGCCGTTGAATAGCAAAAACTTTTCGCCTCGTCATTTTCTCAATAGCGCAGTGGTCAATTTAAATTCCACCCTCCATTTTTTAATAAGAATGCGCCGCCGATGAGGATAATAATAATAGCGGAGGTGCTGAATGTATCGAACGGCAACATCTAAATTAGATTTTTTTTTTTTTTGCCGTCGCCAACGCTCTTACTGCGCGGCGCCGCACACCCCACTCAAACTCAGGCCTACACACTCAGGCCTTCCCGTACAAAAAGGAGAAATTTGTCCAGTTTTTTGGTGGTTTTATGAAGTAAACCCTCGCGCAAATAAAATTTTATAAAGTAACAATTGGCCCAAATAAAGTTTTAGAAAGTAAACATTCGCTTAATTAATGGAGTTATAAGTAGTAAATACTCGCGCAAATGGAGTTATAAGTAGTAAATACTCGCGCAAATGGAGTTATAAGTAGT
>JAQGAZ010001855.1:0-23562 GCA_034692225.1 Polydesmus complanatus | reverse complement strand
CCCCCCCCCCCCCCCCCCCCCATAAAAGAAAGATAAAAAGAAACCGGAAACTTTAATGTTACAGTTATAAAATCATGTCTTTTTTTTTTTTATCAATTTACGGTACTATTTCTCCGCAAAAATAAAATCCTGGAGCTTCAGCGAGTTATTTTGGGAACTTTTGGTATTCTGAAATTGATTTATTTTTTTTGTCGGTGTTTTCAAAAATTTTAGTTGCAACGAGATATTCGCACTACAAAAAGTTAAACTTTTAAAACAAATTAGATTTGGTTTTACTGATTTAAAAAAAAGTTGATTTGTTTATTATTTGCTAAATTGAAATTATTGGGAAAGTATTACAGATTTACTTGTTATATTCTCGTAAGCATTTCAGCAATAGTTGCATGAGTTTTGTGTCACAAATTTTTGTGTGAGCAAAATACATTTTCTTTTGTAGATTTTATTTATCGTATACAATTATTTATTTTTTGCTATTACCGGTAATAATATTTAAAAAAATACGATGAGTTATATTAATTTTTGTTATTCTAGGAAAATATGCATTATTCATACCGGCAAGAAAAATTAACCAATGAATGACGACTGTATTATTATTATTTTTTTTTAAACAGTTTAAATATGGGTATCGATTACTTTGATAAAAAAAAAATTAAAATGAAATTGGCAAAAAAAAAAAAAAAAAAACTAATATGGACGATTTAACATTGATGTAAAAGGCGATAAAAAAAATGATCAATCAAAAGCGATAGAAATGTCCTCATTCACAATTTTCTTGCTTGTGTATTATAATGGCAGAGTACAGCGTATTAATCACGTTGCCCTCCTACATTTTCATTGGCAGTCTATTACTACCGGGTATTAATAATTAAATAACATTTGAAATTATTTCATTAAACAAAGACGAGAAAGAATGTACTTGTTGCTGCAAAAATTAAAAGAACCAAACGGATAGCAATGCATTGATCCAGATATGAGATTGTGTTTGCATAACTCAGTATTACCTCAAAATCCTCGATGAAACAGAAATCTTCAATTTCATTTTTTTTTTGTTATAAAAACTAACAACTCCATAAATTTTAATTATTTTGTTTTCAAGTAGACATGGTGGGATGGAATTACGTAGTTTTATGATCTGCATTGCTAATTATTATTATTATGAAACGTTGCCAAGGTGCGATTGAAATATATACACGGTATAATTATATATAAAAAAAAGTGGGGTAGTTTATTACGAGTCAACGATAACACCCTCTGTGAATGACGACCTGATGTTGTTTAACCGAACAAAACATGTTTTTCAAGTGAGGGAAATTAAATTGATTGTGAAGCTCGTTTTTTTTTGCGCGCGTTTAAAACATCGATAGGCGAAAGAGACTTGAACTCTTTTTCGTGCAAAATAAATAGCACGGGTATTATACGAGTACATGTAATACGCGGGCGAGTATAGAACGTTTTGATTTATTTCTAACGCCAATAGATTTCTCTAGAGCCTTTTTTTTTTTTTTTTGTTATTACGAAAATGAGGTCTTGCTTTCCATATCCTTACTAATTAGAACGTGTATAGTACAGTGCTTAACAACAGTACCATAAGACTCAAAAACAAAATGGAATAATTAGTTAATCGATGGCCTATTAACCGTTTTGATTTCATAAACCGAGGTTGATGGACTTAGATTAGTGAATTATTATTATGGAGTTTTTAATAATATTATAGATATTTGTGTTTTTAATATTATTTATTTGAAGAAGAATAAATAATTACAAGTTTTTCGTTATTGATTTGAAAAATTATTTAATTTATTAGTGAATAAATTGGGAATAATTAATTAATAATATTAAGTTGTTATTAAAATTATCGTTACCGTATTTAATTAACTAGTCACAAATTGGCGTTACCATATTATTATCAAATTAAGTTAAATTAGTTTCGACAAAAAAAAAACAAACCCACGTTTAATTGGAGATCCATTAGTAAGATCTACGCCGCGATTATAATTTGAGTGGTTAAGATGTCATCTGTGAACCGTAAAAGACGTCATTAACCCATCTTAATTCGGTATGCATGAAGAGATACAAAGAGAGATGTTGGCGAATTTCGCCGCCGAGTTACAAGTTAATTGGTCCAACGCATTCGGGCGATTATTATTCTTCGACTTTAGAAACGCACTCTAGTCTGGTTTTTTGATCCTGGAGTTAGCGATTTACACTTTCTCGTGGTTATCATCACTCACTCCACTGTTGCATCGGGAGTAGATGGCGCTGCGAAGATTTTGTCGACGCAACAGTGTTTTTAAGGCTCCTCTCATTTGTCGCTCGTTTTTCAAGCGGTAAACAACAACAGCATCTTCGGCGACGATTGACTCGGGACTCTTTTTTTTTTTTTTTCTTACTCTCTCAATCTCTTTACGTTGGACAACTTGTATAGTGTGCTATAAAAGTTTTTTTCTCCGTTATTGTTTTGGTTAATCACGAGTGGCGCCAACGCGGCTTGGGATCACTCATATTTTTACGTTGGAGTTGGAGGTGAAAACATTTTTGAAAGGAAAAACTTTTTTAAGTTTTATTTTTAAGAAAAAGGAGAAGAAGAAATAAAAGGTAAAAATATAATATACAGTATTTATTTTTTTCTTTCCCCGAAGTATTTATTTGAGCTTAAAAGGCATTGAATGTTACTTTCTATCGAACTTTCTATCACTTAATGATAGGCGCGATGACGTCATTTTTTATTTTTAGACATTTTTAATCTTTTTTTTTTCTCTCTCTCTCTCTCCTTTCGTAGCGAAGATTAAAGCTGTTTTACCAGAAGATGTAATTTACGAAGTGTTAAAAAATTTTTTTTTCTTTCTATGGCGTTATGGAAAATGTTGAATGTACAGTAAATGGCGTTTAGTAACCTTTATAATATAAAAAAAAAAAGAAAAGAAAAGGAAAATTTATTCCTCGCCAACTTAAATTTGAAATTTTAACGACGAAATCTCCTCTTAACCCTTTAAGCAACAGATTAAATTCATGGTACATGTAACACGTGCCACCAAGTTTTTTGGGGTCATGTGATTTCGGTTCCATATCGGTGGTCCGTTAAATAGAAAAGGGGATTCGATTGGATAGTTATCGATTTTTATTTATTTCTTTTCTAGATAATAGTCGTTAAAAGTTGGCCATTCTGACGCGTTACCTAAGAATTGGCGCTCGCGAGTGATGCAATGAGAAGTGGGAAAAGGAAGGGTTCCGCTAATGGAATAAAGAAAAGGTGGGGTTGAGTTCCGCGCTAGCACAGAATAGAGAAAAAGGATTAGAAAGTGGGGGAAGGAGAGAAAGGCAGACATTTCTAACGATGAATAAATTAATTGGCGAGCAATTTTATCAAAGGCGCAGACGATCTCATTAAGTCAAGTTAATATAAATTATTACGTCGACGTTTTTATTATAATCGCAATTTAAATCGATTTCTTCCTTTAATTCGACTTAAATACGGCATTCGACTTTGAGTGGATGGAATTTAAAAGGACTGTTTTAATTAATTAGTTGGCGGACGCGATTCGGTTTACGCTCATGCGATAAAAACGTAGTAGTGTATCGCCAAGTTCAGGGCAAACGAGCGCTTCGTGTTTGATGTACATGTATTACAACTTAGTTGAGTTTAAGAAAGGCCCCAAATAAAACACTATAAAAGATTGTTTTTACTGAGCAACATGGCAACAGTTGATAGTTAAATAAATAGTTGTTTTTTTATATATATATAAAGAAAAAGGAAATTATGTAACCGTTTATTTGCTAAAGGAAAAGCTTTTAAGGTTCAATTACACGGTGTCCGTAAAAAAATCGCACCCAACTGAAGTAGTATTAAATCCTTTTAATAATCAAATTATTTTAATGATACATGGAAAAACTTAGTTTTAAAGACTTTTAAAAAATTGAATTGTTCTATTCTGGGTTTAAAATATCCACTTCCGGTCTCAACCCAAGATGTAAAAACGCATCATGCTCACCCATTAGGCTCTGCACTGACTCCGGCTTGTTCGCATTAGTTTCATGCCTCTACCATACGTTGGCGCACTTCTTCAATAACTCAGATTTAAATTAAGTAGAATATGGGATGTAATGCAAGAAAAGGTTTACAACTTCACAAGACAAAATAACGAAAAAAAACTCTAGTGACAAATTTGAACAAATTCGATTTTTCTCTATTTTAAAATTACATTTTAAGTTACTAACGAAAATACAGTAGTCGAATTTCGTTTCGTGGCTGAGATTACATTCGAAAATGTGAGGTTTTTATTTGCCATTGTTAAGAATTTCGAGCGATCAAAATAATAATGCACGTGTCACCCAATTGAAAAGCTTCACTTTACAAACATGTTTTGCAGTTTTAATATTTGACAGCCTAGTAGTGAGGCTTTTAGGAATAAAGTTATTGTATTTTATTTAACGTGGTAGAAGAATTGTATCTTAAGTTTCCTTAACTTTTAGAGTACCACCGGTGACTTTCCATTTTTTTTTCTCGTTTGTATTTGCGTAGTAATAATGCATCAGTTTAAATTACAAAGCATCTAGAAATAAAAAAAAGATATGTGTAGGGGTTCATTTTAGATGAACCCTTGTCAATAATAACTTGTAATACAAAATAACAACGGAAAAGGAGGCTGTTATGGAAATTTGTTTTCGAGCAATGAATATTTTTCATTCCTACTTATATACGAAAAGGCGCATAAAAGTTTAAAATACCGTATCCGCTTTCTTTCTTTTTTTTTTTTTTTTGAAAAATCTATTGCCACATAAAAGTTTTATAAGTTGAGCATAATATCCTTTTTTTTTTGTCGATAAAAATTCATAAGTCACCTTACAAAAATGTTATCTGCGCAATTTGAAATTGTTGACTATGGAATGAAGTGCTGCTCTTATGGAGATTCTTTATCGTCAAACGGAAATTTAAACCCAGTTACGATTTCTTTTTTTTTTTTTTTTTTGATAGAAATTTTTTATTGACAAGAATTCGAAAATATTTCAATCATTTTAGGCAGATGAAAATATCTGAGTGTGGGCGAAAATTAAGTTTTTTTTTTATTTCGGGTAAATACGATTAAAATCCATGGCATCCGTATTTTAAACGAAAATTTGATATTTTTAAAGCAATTTAAAAAGTATCGCTAAAAAGAAAAAATTGGCGGAAGAAATTCTTGGCTATACTGTAAATATAAAAAGCAGATATTGAATCTTGAGAAATAAGTTATGATGCAATTTTATGTGAACGAACGTTTGACTATTTGAAAATTGTTTTATATAATTTTATTCTATCACTTTCCGCCTTTTTTTTAATAAATGTTTTATATTTGTTTTTCATAATATTCTATATTTGACTTTTTACTATTTTATATAAACACTTATGAATAAGATTCGGTAATACAGTAATAATTAATATTATCGGTTAAATCGTAATGAATATTATGAATTTACAAGTATCGTAAAAATGAATGAAAAGTAAAGAATGAATGTTGATTGAATGAATGAATAGTAACTATGAATGAAAACCACTTTTGCTACATTTTGAGTTTGAGGCTTGTGTCTACTTACTGTATATCGATATTAATTGCTGCAGACGTAGGGCTCTTGTTGTTACAAGAGTCGATTGAGCAAAATATTTTGGGTTTTTAACAAAGGGCTAATCAGAAGTCTAGAAAAATTGTTTGGTTATTAATTTATTGTGGAAAATAAATGTCTGAAAATGGGACGTAGAAAAATAGACCCCCCAGAAATCATGCAATAGAGACAATATTATTGAAGGACTCGCAGCAATAACAGGATAACGCGGGATTTTGCATCTACATATTATAGCCTGGACAATTCGAAAATGCAAAAAATTATAGGTTACAGTAATCAAGTTTTGCTGTAGTTTAATTAATTGAAATAATTCTGTATACGTTGTATACGGAAATTTAATTGAGATTAGAGTTTGCTTGCATTTTATGTACAGTACATGTATTGTATTTGATGATAGTATTATTAGTTATATTTTTCTTTATTTTTAATTATTATAGGGCTTTTGCTATACAGTGTACATTTTCAGATGAAACAAACAAACAAAAAAAAACTCCACAATTTTCACATTTTTAATTTATTATTTTACAATTTAGATCATATTTATATTAATGTATTTATTAAATATTAACTATGTTTATATTACGTATTTACATTATTTGCTCACAAATCCAATTTTTCTGCAGTTTAAATGTGCTGTATTTCCCGTTTCATGAACATGAGTATTTTTAAAATTGTAAAATATAAATTTAAACGTAAACACTCTGGCATTTATGCGCCGGCTTGAAAACATGAAAACTTAAAAAATTATCATTAACTACGGGTAAATATTTATCCTAACGCAAATAATTTCGGTGGTTGTAGAAATGATTTATTAGATGTTAACTATGATAAGAATACAGTAATTTCAAGAAATGGATATTGTGTAGATCAACAGCAAAGCCAACATTGTTTTTTATTACCGACATTTTGCTTCACCTTTTTGGCTACTTCCGGTGGTTGTAGAACTCTCGGTTTAGATAATATAAACTATGCTATGAATTTATTGAAGGATAAGAGAATAAAAAATAAGGGAAATGGAATGGACATGAGCTTACACGTAACGATCAGCAACAAAGAAAATACTTTTATCTTGCTGTTCTGCTTCACTTTCTTGGCTACTTCCGGTGGTTGTAGAAATTGAATTTTAGATGTAAAGTGCTGTCTCCACATACTTATTGAAGAATAAATAATAAAATAAAAGAAATTTTAAGGGAAAAACAATATATAAAATGGACCAGTAGATTCAGAACAAAATGAAAAATAATATTACGAAACCGATATTGATAAGGGAAGAACAAGCTCTCCCATTTTAACGAGAAAAATAATTTAAAAAAAAAAAACCTAAATTAACTTATAATATGTTCGATAGCAGCTTACGTATTGCCGAGCTAAAATCAACCACCGATAAAAAAAAAGTTATTGATTAAATGATTCATTGTATGGCAGAAACTCTTATTTTCTAGGCATAAAAAGATGCTTTGTTTAAACATTTTTGACTAACTTGATTAACCTAATTAGCATTTATTAGAATATAGCAATTTATTTGCTTTATATTTCATCGGTCGCAGGAACTATATTTTGTTAAACTGTTTATGCAGTTAATATTCTACAATATTACATACTGTAATGTTATTTATTTGATTGTTTTTGAGAGACCATTTCTATAGTAGGCTACAGAATGACAAGTGCTATTCACTTTAACTTAAAGTATCAATCGAGATTTGACATCTTCTCTAACATTGCAATTTTTTCCATCTCGATAATTCGGAGAACATCTATAATGAGTGACGGCATTCTGATCTGAAAAATGTTAAGATAAAGTAGCGTAGTACAGTGGAGGAGTGAACACGTAAATTAGGTTGAGCTGCAGAACACTTTATTAATGCAACCTGATTGCATTGCTGCGCGAATATCCGAGCAATCTTATTACTCTTAAAGTGCTGGAATCCAAGTTAAGCAATCTTTTTTTTTTTTTTGTCGTGGTCTTCGACTTCTTTTTTTCTTTGGAGAAATTCGCCGTTCGTTCACATTTTTACTGTCTTCAATTTCTCTCCAATTTGCCGCGGTTCATTTTGCAATGCAAATTGTAACAAAAATGTTTGATTTGTTACTCAAACATTTGAATATCTTCTGATTGATGTACTTATCATTCTCTAAGGAAACTGAATAATGTATGAAACCGAAATAGGTCCGGACGGAAGTGGTTCTCAATCCGGGTCCGCGGAACGCTAGTGCTCTTGAAGTGTTCCGCGAAAAAAGCAAATTGGACGATTAAAAATAGTTGCAAAAGATAATCATTATCCGTACTTTAATAATGAAACACCTACGCTTCAATGTTTATGTTGTATTGTAAGTGTTTCGCGTAAAACAATGTCAAGTTTACCGTTTCTCGACTTCAAAAAGATTGAGAACCGCCGGAGTATGATTATTCTGTTGACGTTGACTTTGGGTTTTCAATCACAGTTTGTTTTTCGGATTTGGTTTTTATTAATCGTTTTAAGATGTATCAAATTTGCTGCGCCAAAGGTTAACGCAAACATTTTGATGGAAATTTACCATAGTCGTTAATGAAATTGATTCGTAGCGAACGATACTTTTGGGAATGCAGTATTCGAGATCGTTTTGTTATTATTGGCTTACGGCTCAAAAACAATATTATGAAATTTTAACTTTCTTCTATACCGTTTGAGTGTTATGCTTGTAAATAACGCCGGTGCTATTTCGAATGTGCGTTTGTAGATGGAAAGTAATTACGTTAAACGTCAAAATGTGTTATTATAATTTTTAGCCATGCGTGGATTATAGGCCTACTCGGCGGAAACTTTTACAAATAACGACTTTTTTTATTGTAAACATTTGACATATAGGCAGAAATGAAAGTTACCGGTATTTACTTTTATCGTTTCATAATTTTTTTTAAATTGCATAGTCTTTATGCTTAAAAGGAAAATTACTTAGATTTTAAAAGTGAACATTTTGTATAGGGAACGTTTATTGACGAAAATGTCTGATAAAACGTATTGAAACCCGTCATTATAGTACAGTAGCTGCATTTATTTAATCAAGTCAAATGGAAAATAGCTGACGTAAAAACTAAATTAAAGTTCATTTGATGTTAATATTTGTCTTTTTCGTATGTAGTGGGCGAGTAAAAGAGTTACAAATAATGCTTAAATCTAGGTTGGAAACGCTTATTTAATCAGAAAAGATGAATAAATTAATAGGATTTTTTTATTTTATTTATTTGCGTCAATAATTTTTGACAAAAATTCTTATACGTTTTACAAATTACTTAATCTAATACAAATAATTCTCTAGTTCGCCCTCAAACAAGATTGGCTAATCACAGTATCGCCAGTGCTTTACGCAATACAACTACTGTATATTAAATCTCACAAAGGATTGGTTGAGTTGGCGAGCATTCAGTGCCTAGAATACTAGAATACGGCCTACAGGAACTCCAAAATGGTAGCAAAAAAAAAAAAAAAAAAATTGGGTAAATTTGTTAATTACTAAGATTAAAACGACTATTAATCAGCAATGATTAGTGGATTAATAGGATTGGAAATACATGTACCGGGCACGTAAATTATGTAGAATGTTTCTAATCAACGCTAATATAGTCGTGTCAAAGCATTATTTTCCCCTTTTTGCACTCACAATTTTTTTTTTTTTAATTTTTGTTTAATATCGATATTATAATACCGGTAAGTGAATTTATTTTACCGACTTTTTATTTGAAATTGCATAAATTTTTCTTGAAATGTCTGTACCTATGCTACCGAAAAGCTTTTATAATTACATGTATAGTCATTTATTTTAATGAGTTTGCGTAAAATTGAGTTCCTTACATACAAATCTGATGAAATAATATTAAAAAACAATAGCAAAAAAAAAATGCAATCAAGCAATCAAGAGAAACATCCGAGGCATTTGCTTCAATCCATATCGTTTTTGCATGATTTCTTAATGAAATTAAATCACGCTACTCATTCGCTTTAGTTACAGCTTTTTTTTTTTTTAATAAAAACTAACTCAACCGAATGCGTAACACACGCCGTTTTCAGTTAAAATCATCAAAAATTATTTTCGCGTTGGAATGATTTTCACTTTTTTTTTTTTTGTGCTTTCGAGCGACCGACATATAAAACTTAAACTAAAAGCTTCACATACCGGTAATAATAATTGCATTAAATTTTTTTTTTTACTATTATTTTGTTTTACATAATATTTATTAGCTCGCACAGCGGACGTGAAAAAATTTACTTTCCGATTTTTATTTTGTGGTTTCTAACAACATTTTTTTAATATTTTCTTTGACATTTTTGCAATGACTTTTAATCCTTAGGGGAAATGTTCACAGATAAAATAGATGGAGCAACAAAAAAATAACTTATCATCAAAATAATGCGAAACATCTTATTTATTAATAACACACGTTTTTCTTTATTTATTCTTCATGAAAAAGAAAAAAAAAAGTATATAAAACATCAAAAGCGCTTTTTTTTTTTAAAAAAAAAACCTACACTGCTACTTTAGATTTTTAGAAACATTATAATGCAGTATACTATTACGGATAGACAAAAGTCTATTTTTTTCTTTATTTTATCCGAGGCTTGTGAATTTAAAAATGACGGTCTGATATTATAATAATCTCTATAAATATTTACCGTGCTCAAATTATTGACATTTGAAGTTGATAGAATTATTATTTTTATTTACATTTCGTCGCAACTCAATTTCTACATTTAGATTTAACGACTAAAATTTTGATGTCAAGTTTTGATGCTTACAAATTAATGTTTTTCCCAAACGAAATTCAATTTCCACAAACAAGATTATTGTAAAACGATTTTTGGAAACATGATCAAAAACTAACGAGCTTTCATAAGATGAACGCTAGTGCCGGTCCACAAATTCAGACATTCGCCGGCGTTTCCCCATTTTATTAATTCAAAAAAATTTGAGATCAAATATAAAACGAGATTTAATTACAACTAGATTCTCAAGTAACAACGAAATACTTGTTATTATTATTTTTTGGTTACGCGATCATGGTAAATTAGGAGCCAATTACGATTTAAGATGATACGTATTATTAAAAGTCGAAAATATATTCCCAAAAGCCTTTCCGAATTTCAACGTTAAGTCTTTCCAAATGAAGCGTAAGACGGAGTTCCGAGAGTTAATACCTTGATTTTTATTCCCGCGACGTTTTTATTACTCGGCGTGGGCGTGGTTATAAATTAATTTCGCCCAACATTTACTAACAAAAAATTCGACACGAATATTAATAACTTTCGAACATTTCTCACTGGTTTGGAAAATGTGAAACGGACATAAAGTGCCCTTGCCTATACACTATAATACAGTACCCGCGTTTCCAAAAAGCTATATTTGGCATCGGATTTCCAAATCAAGTTTTGTTGCTTGAGGTAAATATTGAGGGAATGACGGCCATATTGTTTATGTCGGTGCAATGTAGGTGAAAAACTATGTCTTGTTGAAATTCGCCAGTTCCGTCGTGGTAATAAAAATCGGGAGGCTGCATGCATGGTCTCGAGGTGAAATAGCTAGGGGTGGGCGGTGTTATTCGGATGAGGGTGGCGGGGAGACAAAGCTTGAATTTTTATGATCTGTATTTATAAGTGAAGCTGCGTATGTGTGTGTATGTGTGTTTATATTTCAAATACGAAACTGATATTATGCGCGATGCGAACACGTGTAAGCGATACCCTCAACAAAAAAAAAGAGAAAAATTTATCTTCGTCGAGATTTTTTAATTATTTTTTTTCTCGTCATTGTTTTTAATAAGACATTACGGTACCGGGTGTTTTTTTGTTTTTTTTGACGTCATGTTTTAATTAACGTGCATTTTAAAATTAATTAAAGTTGTAAGTCAACATTGATCGCGCCGTGAAGCAACTCCCACAATATTTTTTTTTTTTTTTTTAATATTTTATAATATTATATTCTCTCATTTTGAATTTTATTACGCATATTTATTGCTCGAGAGTTACATTATTCGTCGTTTCCCCGTTACATACATTTCGAATAGAAACCGCAGTAATTTTTTTTATAGGGTCATTGTCGGGAGGATTTCGTTTCTTATCTTATTTGTTCATAGCTAATTCTTGTTTAGATATTTTTGCGTTTTGCTGGGATTAGAATGGCGATCGATGAATATGAAAATAAAAAAGAGAAGGGGGTAACTGAAAATTAAATGTGATACAGTAAAATTTCTATCGTTTGAAGCTTCTTTTTTATTCGCACGCGAAAGCCATTTTTATTACTTTTTATTTTATTTTCTTAGGAAAAACTAAAGTTAAACTTCCAAATGTGCTTATTGCGCGATTTCTGTTCGTTGGATAGGTGGCAGTTGTTTGGCAAAAAAAAAAAGTATTTAAAGATTAAACAATATCGACCATGAGATTTTGTTGAAAGAAACTCATTGTTTAACGATAGTTCTGTCTTTTTTTTTTTCGTCTTTCTTTCTTATACATGTAGTTTGTTTTTTCCGTCAAAGATGAAGACGTTAGTGGGATTCACTGTGTTTCAAAGCGTAAATATAGTGAACGGCGATGTGTTTATCATTTTGTCAACTGAAACCTTGTTTAGATCTTTGTTAGTTTTAGAAAACTAAAATTTCCGTTACTTTTGGATTAATTAGTTTCCAACTTGTTTCAAACTTTAAAACTTCTGGAGATTTTTAATTTTTTTTTTTTTTTTTTTTTTAATTTTTAAAGATTTTCAAGTTACAGTACAACTCGGTGTATCGAGTAATTTATGACGTTAAATTTAATACGAAATAATGGGTACTCATTTATAGTAACCATTATTTCTACATTACATTTCATTTTTAGATACAGTAATTACTGTACTTATCTAGACTTTTGTACTGATTTTTAGATTTTTTCACTGTTTTTAGAAGAAACAAAAATTGAAAATAACATGCTCACGCTATACAAATTACAGTTAATTTTAAAGTCAATCGTAATTAAATTTGGTTTAATACCGGCAATTTAGAAATTTTGTAGAAATTCGGCATTAAACCGAGATAAACGTATTAAGAGTTTTTTCTAATGTTATTACATATGATTGCGAAGAGACTGACAAAAAATGATGTTAAATTCGAGATACAAAAATAAGTAAAAAAAAAGAAATAACACACGCCATAAGAGTCTCTGCAACGCAAATTATTTATTTTAAAAAAATTAATAATTCCAGATGTGCACGTATCTTTTTTTATTTAGAAATGATCTTTATTAAGGTTGAAATTGATTTAGTTTGTAATTACTGTATGTCATATATACTGTAGTCTATATATACGAGTACATTGCTTATAATGAACGCTTTTAATTTTAATCGATTTTGGGAGAGTTTTTGTCATTTCAAAATAATTTCTGTTAAAATTGAACTGTATCTATTAAAAGGAAATAGCTGATTCGTAAAATTTTTTTTTATCTCTATTAAGATAAAAAGATCTGGTAAGAGAAATGCTGGGAGACCGTTTTTAATTATCTACTATATTTATTTTTAGTTCAAAAAAAAGTTGTTTTTTTTTCCAATACCGGGTATTGGAGACTTGGTTTTGACAAGTTGGTGGGGAAGATAGTAAAAGACAATTATTACTGTAGTTTGACTACGTGTAGGCTACTGTATTTGTTAACCTTCAAATAAAGGCGGTTAAAGCTTTTTATACTTTCTATTATATCAAATAAAGATTAATACCGGTACTGCATTTCTAGTTACGCACTTCCTGTTACTACATTTTTGATCGTTTCTTTTAAAAAAAAAAAAAGAATCTTATTTTTTTTATACATAAAATAAAGAGAAAAAAAAAGAAGATAAAAATTTCATATCACAGAGAGTGTAGTGTGCCTTATTAAATATTTCTGAAATTTTTTTTTTTTTTTTGAAGAAGTTTTTTGTTGCGATATTAAAGCTCAAAGATTAGTTGGTTGAGCGGCATTTACCTACATAAGAGTATTTATTTTAGGTGCTAGGGATGGAGAGGGACATTGTGAAGTCGCAGGTGGAGAAGCGATTTTAAGATGAACGTCTAATTCAAAGACCAGTCTTGTATTTACCTTCTCCATTTATAAATTAAAGTATTGTACAGTAATGATTCTATGAAATGCTTATGGCGGTATTTTTTCAGCGCGACAAAGTGATGGATTTACCGCTGTTTTACTTCATCAATCTATAGTTTATGAAAGCTGGAGATTCAGAAATGCAAAGATTGCGGATCTGAAATTATTTACGGTACCTTGCGTGAATTGCTGGAAAAAAATGCATCTGTTTAGTTTAGTTTAATTTTCTCAGTAAATAATCGAGATATCTCGAAACAGAGATTTTTTAACTAGTTTTTTTTTTTTTTTTTTATTAAATTAATTGATTTAAATAAAAAATATACACGGGCGAAAGGTTTACAATTTTTTTTAAAAAAATGCTGGTGTATTGAATGACAAAATGCGGAAACAGATTCTCCGATAACGGTTTTTTTTTTTTTTTTTAATTTTTTTAAATAATTTTAAACTATTTCCGTGCATTTAGTTTTCGGATAACGCGGGCTTGTCAAACACGAATTCATTAAAATCACACGGTTTTTCTTTATAAAGCGGATTTTTGATCGTATTAACTCGATTTAATGGTAAACAAGGTCCTTGAAAATAAACTTTAAAAAAATTAACGAATTTAATATTTATTATCTAGCAAATTTCAACATTTTAATCTCGATCTTTGCTAAAGTTATTTTGTAAACAGAATCCATCGCTCGGTTTTTAAAGTTTTTTTTTTAAAAAGAAATTTCAAGAAATTTTTTTTTAAAAAATTTTATGTATTAATGGCGAATTAACTTTTATATTGTTTCGGGTTTTGTCTATATTTTTTGTTTAGAGGGGTGAGGAGTGGGGGAGTTTTTTTCTTTTGCGCTAGATTTTCTATAATACTCATCTTTCACATAATTTTTTGCGAGAACTGGTTGTACGTACGGTATTTATTTTTTCGCATCAATGGATGAAAGATATCCGATTTCTGCGTTCAATATCCTGTAATATCGACTCACCCTAAATATAAAGATTAATTTATAATAAAATGTGTCCATCTCAACCTCAGTTATCATATATCATTTTACATCAAACGCATGCGCACTTTGGTTTTCCTTTATTTTATTATTTTTTTTTCCTCACTCACGTAATATCGGAGGAAGGTACCGGTAAGGGTCTAGAGGAAGGAGGGGTTGAAATTTCCATGGCTAAATATGATCGCGTGAAGCGCTAAGAACAAATATGGCGGAGCGCAGAGTAAACAAGCGACCGGCGAATAAATACACAGAGGGGCAGTGTTTTACGACTTGCCATTTTGTTCTCTTCTGGCAATTATTTCCGCTGGTCAATTATTCTGACTTTGTGAAAAGGGAGAAAGGAGAAAAAAAAACATGAACGCGCGACTCTAACGGCCAAACTTTGTCCGTGTAAAGTAGGCGGGGGGGGAGAATCTTTAAATGACAGGAAGCAGTCAAATTTCGATACAGCGAACGTAAACACATTCACTCCCGGTAGTTATTAAAGCAAAAAGTATGAAAGTTTTTATAAATTTTGATAATAATTTTGCATTTTATTTGTGAGGTTAAAAAGGCAAATTCATTAGACACTCGATAATCTTGTTTTAAGTGTCAAAAAGGAAGCTAATATTATTATAACTGCCAAAACGAATTTATATTTTCAATTTACTAACGATTGAGCAATACACCCATACCCTGATATACGGCCTAGATCGGTTCCTCGAAAGTTGGCCGTAAAGCAAAACGCCGTATATCGAACCATTTTTCCCCATAGAAACCTATGTTAACTCTATGGGATCGGTTCCAAACTTCCAACTTCAAAGAGAAAATTTAAGGAACCGCCAAATTTTCAATGGAAATTAAATTTTCTAACTATTATTTCGTTATATGATTACATGTACAATGAAAACATGTAACCAACACAGCTTTCTGGTTATTAAAACCAAAATAGAAACAAAATAAAAGCGCTTAATTTTTACCGAACATGTATTGTACCATAAGTTATTCCATAAGGGGCAATTATTGTACTGAAGAAAAACGGCACTTTCTCCCTATTTCAACCAAATTCCATTCTCCAAAATGTGCTTTTGTCATTAGTATTTGCATTTTTTAAAAAAATGCACCTTAATCTCAATTTTTTTCGTTTTTAATTTTTTTTTTTGGCCGTATATCGAGGTTTTTTGGGCCGTAAATCGAAACAGTGTCGTAAATAATAAAAGCCGTTATAGCAAAACGCCGTATATCAAGGGGCCGTATATCAGGGTATGGGTGTAATCAATTTGAGATTACAGTATTCTCAAAAAGGAAATAGAATATTGTACTTTTATTTACAGATAAAGCGATTAAAGTAGATAAAAGATTAAAAATTGGGTATTTTGTAGTGGAATATTAACATTCATCTAATTTCCTATCTGTGTTCATCACTTGTCAACATAGCGAATGTTCTACAACAACGAAAAAAAAAAGTTGTTTATCCTTTTAGATTTCGTTCTATCGACATTTTACTGAATTTTACCAAATCTTTTGTGAAGATATTTTTCCGCTTGGTCATTCTTCTGAATTTGAATCGATCCTCGTTACCTATGGAATTGAATGTTCAAGTAAGAGGGGGGTATTTGAGGACGGAGTAAGTGGACACTCGGTGACTGTGAGGAGGGGGACTCCCTTTTTGCCAGTTTTCGATGGAAAGAAGCCATTAAAGAGAGAAATCGATGCCACTCATTCAATTTCATATTCCCTCTCACTTTTCTTTTCATTTTCTTGTTTTTTTTTTTTTTTTTTTTTTTGCTATTGGTCTCAACAGTGGTTATAGAAGGTTCGGTCCAACTCTTTTTCCCTTAGCGACGTCATTCGAGGTGATTTAATTCGCGTTTCATTTGACATGGACGAGTTGGCGGATGATAATAATAAATAAACATTGTGGTCGATTCGTCATCGATTTTATTTCGCATTTCAAATACTGTACTTGTACGTTTTTGTGAAGGTATACTATTTGCGGGTAACTACTGCGCATGTACATTATTTTATAGTGCGGTTGTTGACTGACATAAATTGGTAAGCCGCAGGCTGAATTCCATCTTTCACCATATTGAACTTAAATAATAATAATTATTATCCGATTGTTCATTTATCCGGAAATTGGCTGATTGTTTTTTTATTATTATCATTATTTGAGTTTAAAGAAATATTTTTTTTTTTTTTATAAAATTAATAGAACTTTAACAAAATAGTTTTTCAATACGGTATTCAATGTTGAGGCAATTTTGATTATTAAATATAATTTTTTTATTATTGCATTAGTTTCCTGTTATTTCTCGTAGCGTGCGAGACATTATAGCCTCTTGAGGCCCTGTGTCGTTCCAACTAAGTATAAAGAATGTAAAAACTGTACAAATTCTGTTTTTGTTGATGAATTGGATGCTTGGTTGAAACATTGATAAAATAAAAATAAAATAAACATTATTGAAAAATGACGTATTGGCTTAAATAATGAAACTAGTCACACGTGAAATTTCGCTTGGAAATTCGATTTGATTGATAAATTGATCATACACCAAGTTTCTACTTTTATAATTTTTTATTATTATCTTTTCTAAACTACATATAGATAAATTTTTATAACTGTTTACTTCAAAAACTATTTATTTTATTTTAGATCAAAATTAATCGAAAAAACCGAACTCAATTAAATTGTTATATTCATTTGTTTTTGTATCTAAATCTATCAATGGCGCATGAAAAAACTTTATTTTTAATGTTTAACATGTTAAATTATTCTAGAGGAATACCTCCAAATAACTGCGCAATTATTGGGAGCGGTACCCTTTATAGACTATCGGCAAGACACAGTGTTCATCGTCTCTTGCCTGTAAGATACGTTGGCATAGCCTACATTTTTCGTACCTATCTTTTCTTGCATCATACCCCATATTTTAAAGTCTACTTAATTAAATTTTAGGATATTGAAGGCGAGCGCAAACGTATCACATAGGCAATGTTGGTCTGAGCCGAGTTCGATCTAGTAGAAATCCATAAAGCGCAAAATGAGTAACGAGTTTGTGTTGAGGCAACGCCTGGTTGAGGCCGAAGGAGGATATTTTAAAGGGTACAGAGTTAAATGTTAAAAAATATCTTTGATAAACATATCCGCCTTTTATTCTTCTTTATTTTACGTGCGTCTTTTTTAAAGTTTGTAAAAGAAAAATATTTTACATGTAAGTTTGAGAAATATTATTCTGATACAGTTAGGGTTAGAGCAGTAGAATCAGGTTTACTAAGAAGAGAGATAGGAAACTTTTCCATCTTACGGTACATTACGATTGTAATGGATATTGTATGTACTAATGCGAATCTGTTCTAAGGCGCTTGATCCAATGCGTATCTTAAAGTTGTTTCTCTTTAAACACAAACGAAGTCAATTTTTTTTTAGTAGGGTCGTTTAGTTCTTAAAAAAAAATGTAATTACTGTATTTTTTAAAACCATTAACTTAACGTTTGTATCGACTACATCGGACAACGCATTGCCTTGGGGTTTTTAGTCGGCTCCCTAACAATTTTGTCCGGTATTGGAATACAGATAATAATAATAAAACATTAATGATAAAAACAATTATTATAGCCAAACGTTTACATCAGTTTTTTAATTATTCTACTGACCGAGAAATTTACGTTGAGTTGAAGCTACTGTATTTGATGCATTTGAAATACAGTACGTGCATATTGTTTTTACGGTAAGAGCCGAGCGGCCCTTATTTTAAAAACGGGTTTTGTATTATTGAAAGCAATGGTGTTTCTTACATTTTCAAATTTTTTTTTTTTATTTTAATTCGGATAAAAACGACATTCAGTTGAAATGAAAGGTTTGCGGCCAAGTAATGAAAGATGTATTTTATTTATTTATTTTTTGGTTTTGGTGGAATTTATTGCGGTATCTGTATTTTTGATAGTTTTTATTATTAACGTAAAAACCTCCACTGAAAGAAATCGTATGAGTTCCGGTATTTCGATTCAAAATATTCTATACAGCGCGCATTGTATAGATTTTTATGTAAATCATTTACCGTATAATTTATTATGTAGAAATTTTTAATGGAACAAAAGGAATGGATACATCGAAACATAGTATGATCGAAACTTTTAAATAAATTGCCAAAAATTTCTGTTTACATTCGAACGACGCTCAAGGGGGAAAAAATACCTTAGTAAAATAACAAATTTTTTTTTTTAGATTTTTACAGGCTATATTAAGAAATTATTAATATCGTCATTCAAGCAAAAATTTGTTTGCATGTTGTTTGTAAAGTAAAAATTGAAAATTGATTTGAGTGCCTTATCCTCGTTTACCGGTTCCAAGTTGTACGACAATTCGATCCGAGAAAATAAAAGACAAATATAGTACTGTAAATATTATTGTTGTACAATATTAAAATCAAATGGACTTTTGATTTGATTATTATTATTTTTTTAAATTTTTTAATACCGGTAACGGTTGTCTTTCTTTTGAATTACTGAATGCAGTAATTATTTGTTGTTGTTTATTTGTTATACATTTTTTTATTATTATTCACTTTAAATACTTTATTGTAAAAAAAAAAACAAATTGCACGTCTTCTTAAATTCAGTCATATTGAAGTTTTAATGTTATTTGCAGAGTGGTTGAAAGGGGGGTGAATACATCAAAGTACTTTACTTTGTTTGAACTTCGACGGATGAAAACGAGACCAATCTCTAAAACAAAGTTTGAAGTCGAAGATGAAATTATTGATCGCAGCGGATATTTTGAATTTTTTTTATCCGGCAAGAAAGGTTTTATTGGTAAATGACGATGAGCTTTTTTTATATACCACTTGTAAACATCGCCGTCGATCTTCTGCTTGTCAATTATTACACGCGCTTGTATTAAAAAAAAAAAAAATAACAAAAAAGACTCCTTGATTTAATTGCATTCCGTTAGCTCGATTAGCGATTTTCGGTGTTCCGATTAATCGATATCTAAAGCCGCATGAGCATTACACATAAAATCAATTATAAAAGATTCGGCACTCTTGGGGGACGAATACAGTATGCTCGGTGGCGTGGGAATGCATTTATATTATGAGAAAATGCGAGCGCGTGACAAAATCCGAGCTAAGCATGGGAAATTTCAATCTGGATATGAAGTTGATTTGGAGAGCACAGCTTGATCCGTCTCGAGCAAAAGTCAAAAAAAAAAAAAAAAAAGAAAAAAAAAAAAATAAATAAATAAAAATAAGGGGAAAAAAATATGTCGATGATGTAGGAGGAAATCGATATTCGAAATTTGACTATCCCTACTAGAAATATTTTTCAAATAAAAAAAAAAGGAATAAATTTCTAAAGGGATAAAATATAAGTTTAATATTTCGTTGCCATGTTACAGTATAATAATAATTATTAAATGGGTGATTAAATTTAATCGAACGATTAAATTTGAACGTTTTTGTAGGAAATAAAAAAAAATTTATTTAATCTATTGAGTCAAGTGGGATTAATTAAACTGTTATCTCTGAAAACAAAACAAAACAAAAAAGCAACATCGAATCAAATGAAATTAAATAAACTGTTGCCTCATTAAAATATTTCTTTTTGACATTTAGAGTTAGTCACGATTTTTTGAAGTTTTAACGAAAAATTTTAAGCAAAAATTTAAATTAATAATTATTATAGGCTACAGTATTTGAATTTAAATTTCGGCATTGCAAATACGGTAATTGTAAATAGGTATTTTTTTTTGTTGGTTTCAATTCCTAATTTAATTTATAAATACTTTTTTTTTACCGGTATTTAATTATGGTAAATAGGGTTTAATTAACTTGGCATTTTAAATGCAGACATTATTTACTGCGTGTCTAGCGAACCCTTAGAAAAGTTATTATTTTGACGGCGATTATTTTTTTTTTTATGTTGACTGATTTCAATACATTACGGTACAGTATAATGTATTAGTTGTTTACTTGAACTGCAATAGAAGTTACAGAATTATATACGAATCGAGCCTACTCTGATAAAACTCAGATAAAAACTAGGAAATAATTATACACATTATTTTATTTGTTTTTTTATTCTGAAAAAAGTACATATTTATAACGAGGTTAAAAAATACGTATTTTCAACTTATTAAGTTTAAAACAATTTAATTAGATTAATACGAATACATTAACATTGTTGGGTTTTATTTTTATTTTAAAAAAAATAAAATTTAATCTTAGACAATGCGTATGATCGAGGTACTAATATTTTTAAATGTAAACAGCCATGTTATATTATTTAATTATTACGCCAAGAAAAACCACGAGAAGATCGTAAACTTAACTTGTTTACATTTACTCATATGGCAGCATAATATACTGTAGTACATTAGCATGAAGTGAATTTAGTACTGTTCACCGAAATTATAAATAAACATGATAAATTATCAACATTAATAAAACATGCGAGTGCTTGTAATTGCATTATTATTCTCTATTTGCAGATGAGTATGTTTTCATTTCTTACTTAAAACCAGGTAAAAACAGTTTTTCGTCTAGAAAGTGGGTTCATCTTGTCGAGGCAAATTTATTTGCTCGAAATCAAAAAGTTTATTTGATTTAAATATTTGCCCTTTTTTTTTTTTTTTTTTTTTTGAATCGAGTTGTCATTCCATCTTGGATCTAGTAAACAAGTAGAAGAGTTTTTAAATTTTGTTCAGTTTTTTTTTAAAGTAAACTTTAGTAACATAAATTTGAGTTTTTTAAACTCACCGGTATCAAATTCTATAATAAATTACTAAATTTTTCTTTTAATATTGATATTAATAATAACTGAATGCAACTGCAACTTTATAACATTAATTCCAAATTTTAATTTTCATTAACCCCGTATTATATTAATAAATACAACACCCTCGCTAAACGAGAAATGAGCACATTTTCGTTTAAAGCGATTTTTTTTAGATACCGGTATTACCCTAATATTAAATTGAACGAGTCATCACTATCGTTTCATTATTTCGTCGAGAGATTTATTTTTATGACTCTTAAATCCGAATGGTTAATTGCAGCAGCGATATAATACAGTATCTACGAAGTATCATTAATTTAATTTATTAAAACTGCCGAAGTAACACTTTTTGGCCCAAGATAAAATATAAAGCGGATAAATAAGTGGAAAATGTTAAAGCGATGACTCGTGTAATTCCGGAACGTTAATTATAGTCGAACATTAATTAAAAGTAATTTTGTAGCGGCAAAGAGATCGTTTTTAGCGGCGCGCAATTTTCATTTAGCGATGGGAAAAGAAGAAGAAAAAAAAAAGAGTGCGTTTGCGTGTTAAATTACGAATTGGAGACAAGATCTGAAGTTTGTTGTCGCACAATTTTTATAACAACATAGTAATATTGAAAATAATATTGACGTCTTCTTTCCTCTTTGCCAAAAATCAAATTTCCCACGCATTTTATTTGCGAGAACTAATTTGATAGTGCAAACAAAAATGTCGTCGAGTAGAAAGTGCCGAGGCATTAAATAAGCGCAACTGGTGTACAGGCGCTTGTTTAGCCTGTTTTTATTTGAAAGACATATTGAGTTTTTGGCGTTATTCGTTTTAAGTCCCAAATCCGCTTTACGGTAATAACAGCAGGCATCGCAATTCGCGAGATTTTGCGGATCCGTCACATAATGACCGGTGTATGCAGTGATGGACGTATTAGAAGGGGCGGCGCACTCTTCTTTTTCTCCACTCTAATCGCTTTTGCTTCGAGATTTACATCTTTTATATCTTACAAGTAAAGCGCGAAAAGCTTATTTTTTATCACATAGAAAGTTTACTATTTCTTAAAGAAAGATGTTTTTATTAAGATTTTGCAATACATTAAAAACTGCGTTTGCAGAGGTGGACTATCGAGTTTAACGATTCTAAATGAACTTTTTCTTTTGGTTTTATTTAATATGCCGGTGTTTATTTTTGTCTATTCTTTATGCAAATGGTGAGATTCGAATGTTTTCTATATTTAATGAGTCGCGACAAAGCATAATTGGATGGTGCTAAGTTGCAAACATTTTTATTTTTTCAATAGATTTTAATTTCTTTTAGCCTTTAGCGCAATTATTTAGTTGCTGCGGTGTGAAAATCGGAAGTTGTTTTTTTTACGGTTTGTTTTCGGAACTTTTAGATGTTAATTTTTTTTTAAATTTATTTTTCGATCATTAATTCCATTGGATAAAGTTTTAACGATGCATTCATTATTATTATTATTATTATTTAAAAAGTACTGTATGCAATTTCGTATATTTTTATTAAATTCGTAACTAGGATATTTCTTTTTTTTTTATCCGTTTATTTATTTCGTTTACTTACCTAATCGTTTTTATAGAAAAGTGAAAACTCTATAATTATTATTCTTATTCGCTCGGAAACCGTTGAAATTGAAAATAGTGTGTAGGGAGCGATTCAATTTTTATCTTTTATAACAAAATACTAATCTTTTATCATGTAACGCCGTTTAAAAGCTTTTATCGTAACCATCGCGTCAATATCGATTTTAAAAATGTATTTTTTTTTTTTTAAAACAAATTTACATTTTTATATTTATTGAAGTTGAGTGGTAACTTTGGAATCACTTTTATATTCCCTCCCTCTCTCCTTCATTTTGTAATGTTCTGAAATCGGATTAACAGGAGCTAAAGGATTGATTTAGTTATTCGTTCTTACCGAAAGTGCATATACACATAACTTTGTTTGAAAGTCGAGTGAAAAGCTCTGAAAACATGTTTGGAATTTTTTGAGAAAAATATGCATTCTTATTTTTTTGTTGTTGTTGTTGAAAGCTCCTTCATGTTTTATTTGCGTCAGTAGTGTAGTGATTTGTAGCACCCCCCAATCAGATTGCAGGGATTTTGTGTGGGAGGCGTTTTCGACCAATCAGA
>JAQGAZ010001854.1:0-23564 GCA_034692225.1 Polydesmus complanatus | reverse complement strand
CTCTCAAGAAATCAAATCAATAAATTAATTAACTGAACTAGTTGCATTAAAAAAGCTACCGTAATTAAAATAGATTTTACTCATTAACCGAAATTAATTGGTCAAATTCCATACAAAAAATCATTTTCAAAACCCAAAACTTTTTTTAAAAAAAAAAAAAAAAAAAGTCCTACTACTCCAGTACCAGTTAACACAACAGTGATTATGGTTCATTAATTACTGAGGAAGTATTCCGACTGAATGCAACTCAACGCGAACACATTCGAGCAGAAATATCTTTCATCTTTGATAATAAAAAAAAAATAAATAAAATATAATACGGCATACGAGAATGAGAGAGTAGCTACTGTAGGTGTCAATTTATAGACACTGTCTCTCCTCACTGTGGTGTCAAAAGAAAGAAACTATTAATGGATAGCTTTTAAATGAATATTTTTTTTTTTTGCCACAAATGAAGATCAATATTAACGCACGAGCAAATTGTGAACGCTATTTTGGTTTCAAATTAACGTTATCGCTTGCAATAAAAATTATTGGTATTGAAACCTCAGTACCACGAATTATTGAACGACAAAAATATTTTTTGGGAACCCAAAAATACCCAAAAAAACCCAAGACAAATATTCAAAATAAATTGAAAAAGCTGGCAAAAAATCGAATTCGAAGTCCATTTGATTTTAATGTTTTGTCTTTTTCTCGGATTCCATTTTAGATTAAACGAGTAGAAGCTTTCAAGCTTTGTTAAAATATTTTAAAAAATTGAGATTTAACAAGGATTAAAACGGTCATTTAGTCAGAAATGATGGGTAGATTAATAGAATTGAAATAAATATTTAAGAAGAGCAAAAATCATTAATATGTTAGTAAAAATAATTGATCAGCAATCAGAAAGATCCTCTTTCTAAAATTAAATACTGTACATAAATTTCAAATAAAAATATTTCTTTTATAAACACTGAATGTATCAGTTTTCTTTAGTAAATTGGAAATACGTAGTCAATAAAAATTAATTACAAAATAATTAATAAATACGCTAAATTGAGAAATTTAAGCACCCATAAATCTTACATTAAAAAAAAAATAAGCCCTATAATTAATTAAAAAGGTGTTTCGTTTACATCGTTATCATGATTATCAGTATTATTCAGCTTATCATTTAATTTAATAATAATCTTAATACATTTTCCCTTCTAATAAGCGCATTTAAAAAAAGTAAACACTCGTATTTATTTTTGTTTTCGTACAGTGTGTTATTATTTTACAACAAGTAATAAAAGATAATTTGAAAATTCTCTGCTAAATTAAAGAGTAACGCTAATTGCAGTATGGGATTTTCGCGCTTTTACTGGCGCCTTCCACTTTTTTTTTTTACGACTTTCACCTCTCGATAACTTGATTATCCGCGGCGCAAAAATTAGATAACTCGCGCGATTAATTTCTATTTGAAACATTGGGAAGAGAATTTTTAATGCCTGCTAGGTAGAGAGATTGATTGAGTTTTGACAGCGAGCTAGACTAGCCTAACCTAGCCAAGTTGAAGGATGATGACCAACGTCACGTCAAACATTTGCCTAGGGTAAGGAAACTTCAACAGATCTTATTTTTAGATAAGTGGAAAAAAAAAAAAACCGGATACAAAGCTTTCAGAAAGATTTACTACCGAACCCAAAAATTATAGATATCTTCACTTCGCAGTCTGAAAAATAATCACTAAACAGAGCCTCGCAGCCCACACTGTAAACCCAATCGTCCGCTCCCAACCAATAACATTCACTTCTTACCAATAATAATTCCAACTTCCATTTGAAACGGTCGCAACGGAAGTCGCACAATCGTATTACATGGATTTACGACGCATTGAATTTATCGACGAACGATATTGGCCGTATATACAGAACTGTACTTTACCAAAGACCGTTTCCAAAATTTCAAACGCATTTTTATTAGAGGAGAGAGTTTTTCTGGAGATTGACGGTTGGTTTCTCGTTTCGGGTCAAAATAAATCAAATACGTAGAATATTCATTTACAATGTACATACCAGTGCTTGAAAATAATCGATTTATAAATATTTTTTTTTTTACCGTTCAATAATACTGTGCCAAAAAAAAAAAAAATAGGGTTTAATTTTATTTCTGGGAAATATTCTAATAATTTATAAATTGTTTTGACTTGTAAAAATTAAAAAATGATACCATAATAAAATTGAATGAACGAAATACATGTACCGTAATTATTAAAAATATAAGTTGTTAATTTAACAATATTTTTTTAAGAAATACTACTACCGTAAGCCAATTTAACATTTCTGTGATAGTTATACAGTAATAATAATTTCATTTAAAAATTTTAATTAAAAAAAAAAAATTACTTTTAAAAAAAATTAAATTTTGAAAGAAATAATTTTAAAAACGTAAACTGATTTCACACATAATGTGGCATTAAGTGCAGAAATTAATTTTTAAAAGTTCTGCGAATTTAATATTACTTACAATATTATTATAATAGTACAGCAATTTTTGGAAGAAAAAAAGCGTAGTACATGAACAATAATTGTTTTTGCTTTATATAAAATATCGTAATAAATTTACTGTATCTACCAATTAATGCTTATTAAATCGTTAGTAAAATGTTTTTAAAAAAAATACCAAAACTAATGAATTAATAATTATCTAAGCAATTATTCGAAACGATGAGTATGAAAGTTATAGCGATTAATGACATCTACTAGTATGTACATGTATTATTTGTAACTCCCAAAAAAAAAATAATAATAATTTACAGCGTTTAAATAATTATTTATAATGTCAAAGCCACAGAATGTTTTCAATGATAACTTCATTTGTTGAGTTTCAGTAGTGCGTAATTGAGAATAAAAATGTTGCAAATCATCATTTACCCAACAAGTTTCACGCTCCAGGAGTTGAATCTTCTACTCTTTTTTTTTCTCTTTTTTTTTTTTTTTAAATAAAACGTAATAAATAAATTAAATACGATTTTTTTTTTCGTGATGAAAAAGATTATTTGAATTGAATACTTTTGAAAATAAAAATTTATTATTATTTTATTTCTTTTGAATATAAATAAATTATTGTTCGAGGCGTTCCCCTTTCGAAGCCGTGAAAATGTTGAGAAAATTGCAGGATGTGAAATAATTTGCGATCCTTCCTCCCTAACACACAATATTTACGCTGTGGGCAAATTTTAATTCATTTTTTTTTCTCCTTCTTTTTAAAAATCAAAAATATTAAATAAATCGTCCCACTCTCAAAAAACAAAAATCGTTTTTTTTCTTCTTATTCTCCATCGCTTTTTTTTTTTTTTTTTCAATGTTCAAACTCTTGACTCGAATTCTAAACAAAGCTGTTTCAGGAGAGATTTTTGATTCACCTATTTTTTCCACTACACCGATTACACATCCTTTTCCATCCGTTACCTATTTTTCCCATCCATTCCCAACGCACAAAGCGGACTTTCTCTTATGTTCATCAAAAAGAAAATGAGAGGTGAAAGACTCATGTTTAAGAAAACGAAAGAAGAAGAAAAAAAAGAAATTGCGTGCACCCTCTCTCTATTCATTGTCGAATAATAATCTGATCACAAATAAATGGCGATTAAGCGAGACCGAAACAATGATAATGCCCGGAGACTATTCTTCAACCATAAATTTCCAAAACGTTGACTCCGCCGTCGAATGCAAAACCTAAGCCAATTACGGAAAAATTAAATTATTTACTGCAGTTACAAAAGTGAACGAGGCAAATTGCGAGTATCAAAACAAAACGTTTAAAAAATCCTACAACACAAAATGCGCAGTACAGTAGATGTTGTTTCCAATTTTTACAATAAATTATTGATGCGTAGAAAAATAGAAATAATATTATTTTTAAAAATAACAATCAAAAAAAAATTTTTTTAAATTTTTCTAGTGATTTGTAAGGAATCAATAATCCGCTTTCTTCAATTTCATTCTAAAAGCAAAAATCAAAATTTTACTTGCATGAAACTGATATTGTTTTCAAATGTAACAAATATTGGATTTCAAAATTAATCATAAAAAAAAATAAAATAATAATGAGGTTTTTCAATTATACAAATATTGATTATGATGAGAAAAATAAACAATTTTTTAAGAGATTTTCCCTGTAAGTAGTTTTGATTTATATTCTGATTGGTTTTTATATAGTACATGGTGTGGCGTAAAAGTAATAAGGCTGTTTTAATAAAAATTTGAATTTATTGCAAAGGTTCAAATCCATTCTAGCACCTTTAAAATACTGTAGATGCCACCATACTCCTTCTCTACTCTTAGTAACAGTTCTGGAACCTTAGAAGTGGATCCATGTACAGCACAGCTTCTGAATGTTGATCTACAGTACCAAATAGCGACCTTTCAAAGTGAATTTTCAATTGAGGCAATAAAATTAATAACAACCCCGATACTTAGATTTAGAGTGTAGTAAATTTTGGATCTTTTCAAAAAGCATTACTTTTGTCTCAAAAGCCTAACAAAAAATAAAATTCCACTTTGTTACCGCAGACAACATTGAAAAATGAGACCGAAAAAGTGCGTACGGTTCCACTTCCAAAACAATTACCGGGTACTAACAGTAGGGAAGTGGTTCCCTTTGAAGAAACCAACATTAATTGGAAACTTTGAATTGAACTTGAATCTTTGCAATAAATGCAAAGTTTTATTATAATAGGCTCATTATTTTATTGTTTTTTATAATCAACATTTTTTTTTTCTTTCAAAAATTCTAAGTATCAAGTTTTAAAAAAATAAAAATAAATTACAGTACTTTAATGATTGAGCATTAAATTAATCACACACACCAAAAAAAAAAAAAGTGAATATTTTGACTCCTGCCATTTTTGAAACTAAGAATTTCAATTGAAAACCTCCCACCGAGTAGCATTCATCGCACGCAAAAACGAAAGATTAATACCGACATTGTAATAATTAAAGGTGGTCGAAAAATTCCTTTAACCTAGAGTTATTAGTGCAACGGTCGGTCTGCACATAAAGATACTTATCACGAATCTCGAAATTTTTTTTTTTTTTTTTTGTTAAGGTTGTAATGATGTTGGAGAAACCCTGGTTAATGAATGACGTTTAAAGATGCTAACGAGTCGCCTGAGTGTTAACCCTGCACGTGAGTACAATGTGCATGGAGATAGTTACGCAGTCGCGAGGCCTACGAACGCAACATTACATTAGATATTGGAACAAGTAACTAAAATAATGTTGCGCGCGATGAATACTGATGAGTTTTCTATTAGCTTTCTTTTTCTTTTCTTTTTCGCCGGTCGAATCCGTCACGTGTTGAAAATTCTGATTAAAAAATCAGTTTCGTTTTTTTTTCTTTCTCGTAGTTCATTCATATATTTTTCGTGGTCGTTTCATCGGTTCAATACATGGAGAGATAGAAAAAGAGTCAGCAAACGAATAAATGTCTCATTAAATGAGGCCATTTATACGGCTTTTTTATTCTGTTTTGACACCGTGTCAACAAAGCCAATAGCACGATAAATTTCAAAATATTTATTTATTTAAATTGTCGTTTCGCAATTTTTTTTTTTTTTTTTTACTAAATGATGAGAAAAATGGAAAATACCCAGGTTTGTTAAAAATTTCCAACATTTTCTCTCAAAAACAATAATTAAGACTAATAAATTAACGAAAATAAAAAAAACCTACTGAGTACCATTAGCACGTAATAATACAGAGGGTAATTGTCCTAACTATAAGTCAAAAACGAGTGGATTACGATAAGTGAATTAAAATAAAAATATAAAATAATTGTACACGCAGTTCAATAAAACGCAAATGTGACCCTGAAAAACAACTTTCCATTTTTATTTTTAATTATACGGTATCTTTAGAATTTCTTAATGCAGCACCTTAAAAAAATCATTATTTGGTATACCGTAAATAAAAAAAATATTTAACGCTATTTAATTATTTTATTATAAATTAAATTGGAAATAGAATGGGGCCAAATTTTTTAAATTTAAATACCGGTAACGCAATGAAAACAGCTTCGAAATCAATTTTCTCCAAGTATTTTCAAATGTCGTCAGGTTCCCATTATTTATTTTTTTTTTTTAAAAAAAAAATATTGAAAGCGGAAATCTTCAAATTTTATGATGGTCAACTATTTTGTACCTACCTATTTAAGTTTCGATAATCAGTTACAACAAACTAAGATTAAACGCTAAAATTCTTAAAATACGGTATAATATTTTTTTTTTGTTTGTCTTATTTTATTTTGAAATTTTACCTTTTACGATATTATCATTTTGGTCGTGATAATCGACATTCTATTGCAGTCGTTTAGCTTTTGTTTACGGTCCTGCCGAAGCTTATTCATCCCCTCCCCAAGACTTGGCAATAATCTTCAAATTGAAGAGCTTTGAAGGCTTCTCCCTCTCATAAGGTACGTGTAAACACGACCAACAATCATAAATACGAGCGTGCTAAATCACCAATTGCCTTCTAAAAATATCCCTACGTTTATTTATTGGCTATCCAAAGTTGACTTGTTGACCTTTTTTACGACCAGCTATGGTCAACTTTTGTGGCTATTCTCAAATTTCTTTCGGGGCTAACCCCTCAACGCCACCGGCCAATTAACACTCTCTTTACAAATATCAGGGTTACTAAGGAAATTCTCCGTGCCCCTTTCTCGGACGAATACCAAAGCGAAATAATTATAATCTTTCCACGTTATAACCCCCCCAACATAAGAAAAGCCAAAAACCGCGATAATAATTTCTAACTCAAACAGCCCGGTTTCTATTTTTGAAGGATTTAAAACGCCGATAAATATTTCTCCACACCCTCGACGCTACAAACCCTAACTTCATAAACTTTGAAAATCCCTCAATAAAAATTGCAATCAACAGCAACCGCAATTTTTTTTTTTTTTTTTTTTTAGATTTTTTCTTAATATCCAAAATATTTTGTTTTCTTAATAATACGTGTATGTTATAAAATTTCCACTATCGAATCAAAATTCTATATAAATTAAATAAAAAATCTATCGAAACGCCTCAGGTTATACGAAACAGGTGGTTACGGTAAACTGTTTTAAATTTTGATGCAACAAATATTTTTTCTTAAATTTTACTGATAAAAAAAAAAGTTCTTTCCAAATAAAAAAAAAAAACGGAAAAAATCCAAAATAAATAATTTTAACATTTTTTTTATTTATTTATTCTTTTTTTTTTTTTTTGTATAAATTTATTTATAATAACATGCGACGAATTTTAATGCCATATGTTATAAGTACCGGTGTTACAACTTGTATGTTAACTACATAAATTGCATCTAAATTATATTAATAAAATACGATAACTTACACACCTAATTATTTATTTATTTTTTATTTAAAAAAAAAAAAGTGCATTAAAGTTGAATTAACTCTTCGTATCAATATAAAAACGCTTTGGAATTTGGAATAATCAAATCCTATACTGTAGATATAATTGCAAACCTCTTCTTTTTTATAATTATGCAAAGATAATTGAGATGTGATATTACGGAAGAGAAGATGACAGGACAAATGTATCTAATTATTCACCAAACACGAACTGAAATTTAAAAAAAAATAAATAAATAAAGAAGGGCGTTTTTAATATTATTTAATAATTATTGTTTTCTTTCTATTATTATTGTTAGATAATGCGAAATTAACACCTATCCGAGTTCAAAGTCGACGAACTACAACAACCACCGAGCTCATTCAAAATCGATAATCTCCGAGTTTCAAAAATACGGTATACGATGGTGATCTCAATTTTATTCCGTCTAGACTGCAAATTCATTATAATGATACTTTTTTACACGTGTTTAATTCCGATAGCCATTCGAAATGACTGTCTTCTACAGTACCATTCATCTCCACCAAAAAAAAAAAAAATTCATCTTTTCATGACATAAAAATGAAATAAAAAAAAAAAGTAGAAAATCCACTACTAAAAAGTTCTTTCTTGCGCATTGAAATTGCAATCAGAAAAAAGAATCACGTGATAAGAAAATCCTTTCGAAGGAAGGAAGGAAGGGAGGAGGAGGAGAATGATGGCCCCATCCGACTTTGGTCTTAATAGCAATCGTGACCAACTGATTTGATTCTCCCGGAGCTTCCATTCTCTGCTCATCCCGACTCAAACCCTCCTACACACTCAACTCCCTCCCAGTAGAAGAAAAAAAAAATAATAATCAGCATACCGATTTGCAATGGAAAGACAGCTGAGTCATCGGATTTGCTCGTACTGTTTGGAATAATCTGGCAGAACAAAAGTCATACGCATGAGTATTTTGTTTAATTCTCTGACAGAGTGCTCACAGTTAATACCTTTGAAAGGGTGAGGAGGTGGAGTAGTGGGAATGCAAAAAGGTAAAAAAAAAAAAAAGTGGGGTGTAATTGTTTATTTGGAAGGGAGAACCAAGGCCGACGTCAGTAGAGCAAAAACAAGCGTAGAATAGGAATGAGAGAGAAGAGAGTGGAAGATGAGCAACAACAAACCATTCCATGTGGAACGACCCACTGAAGTTTATAACAGTTTCGTACTGTATGCACGTTGAACGCATTTATGAAACTTTTTTTTCTTCTTCTTCTTTAAAAGAAAAATAAATAGCAAAACGAAAGATTTCGAAGAAAAATCGGTGAACAATATCGAAAGTCAGAGGTCAAAATCGCACAATTTACTTTCTTCATACAACTCGAGATTTTCTTTTATCTAAATTTTTTTTTTTTTTGTTGCTTTTCAAGCTTCTTAATGACCTAATAGCGCAACGTTTAAAGGGTCAACACACCTGACTGTATAGTCAGCCGCCCCCCTCGGTCTCAGTTATTTAATCACAATCTTTATTTCATCTCACCCACACTCGCATTCCACCTTCGGGCTAACTAACTGCCTTAACCTATCCTCTACCACGAGTTCATTTTTTTTAAAAAGTTATTAATCACATAATTTGATGAATATACAGTGTAATAATAATAATTATGTAGTTGTTTTTTCTTAATTAACACAATTTATTAGTCATTAAAATAATTATGTACTAGTAAGATAATATAAACAAGTAAAACCGCTTAAAAAATTAAAACATACTAATTCAAAAAAAAATTATTTTTTTGGTTAATTAATTATATTAATTACAGTAGTTCTCATTTTTGATTATTCGATTAGGTCTGATTTTCTTATCTTAAAACATTGGTTTTACTTCATTACTGTACTATCAACAACAACAACAAAAAAACTATCAAAAATTCACTATTCTTAAAAGTTAATTCGAATTTGTTTGTTTTCTTTTTAGATTTTCAATCTAAAAGCTATTTTCTAACAAATTATATTAAAATTTTTAATTATCGATGACAACATGATTCTATCCTGTTGTCATATAAAATAAAACCGTACTTGAACTTGATCCATTGAAAAAATAACGTGACTTTCAATTATACTCGTAATATGACATATTAAATTATTATACCGGGTATTTTGAGTTCCAAAAATCATTCGGTAATGTCGCAAAACCAATGCTTTAAAACGTTTACAAAAGCTTAAAAGTTGAAAATTTAGTTTTTAAATTAAAAAAAAAAAATTTATAAATTAAAATAATTAAACCAAATTTTTTAAAAAAAAAAATTACCCTGTTCCTTTGGTGGGGAAAAAAGATGTTATTATAATAAAAAAATATATATATAATTGAGCATAATAAAATAAATAAAAAATAATAGTTAAAAAAAAATTATCAGAAGCGCCGTAATTTATGATGTTTGTTAATTCATTAACATACAACGACATGTTGCGTGATATTGCAATGTTATTTCCTTTTTACCCTTTAACAAAAGCCCCCGTATATTATTTGTTTTTCCTAGGAATGTAATACTATATTTGATACGATTTAGAAAATATGATTCCAAAGCATTAAATCTGTCCACCTTTGACACTTTATGGTGTATTATTTTATATTCACCAGCACAACGCAAACGCAGACACGCAAAAACTAGCCACGTCGTCTACCGGCGATTATAATGTACAACCGCATTGTGTACTATGGAATAACCGGAGGTACTGTATAATATATACTCGTACAATCGTTCTACAGTGTACACTCGATGGAAAAAAGCTTCAGTTTGCGTCCGCGAGAGGGTCTTTCCAACCTTTACTCTTCTTCACGCTGAATTTATTTCACCTCAACTTATCAACCAAAACAAAAACGCAAAAAAAAAAAAAAAAAACAAGTTACTTTCGGTTTACTAGTTCGCTTCGAATTAATTTTTAATTCATAAAAAAAAAAAAAAAAAAAAGGAGGCGCAACGGTTAACAATAACGTCTTCACGCCGCTTATCCCCGTCTTTCGCAATTAAAAAAAAAAATAAAAATTGAGACAAAAATGATACAAAAAAAATAAAGCAAGAAACTTTTCTCACTCTTTTAGACCGTCGCTAAATTTTTAATGTTTCATTTCATTTTCTAAAAAGTCGACCCTTTCACACAATGAAAACTTTTTTGAAGTTCACACACGAATTCACATCGAATGAAAAAGTAAAATGAGCATAAAAACGTGTCCAGAGCCAACCCCCCCGCACTATTAGAACGCCTCAACGTGAAATTAGATTGATTACAGTGTGTGCGCGTACCGTATTAATCGAGTGCTAGCGTGTCTTTCCAACTTCTTTAAGAAAATAATAATAACCCCCCCCCCCCCCCCCTCCCCCCAAAAAAAGCTTTTTAATTCTTTATTAGCATGCGACGTAATTAGAGAGGTTTAAGAACCTGAATCCAGCTGAAGAGGATGCGGGATGGAACGTGGCTCGCCGCGACACTGTCTGAATTCAAAATTGATGTTCTGCTCGTTTAACACCTGTCGGAATCATTTTCGGCTGCTGTTCATTCAACATTGTCGGACTTAATTATTCAGACACTGCATACTAAAAAAAAAAGGTGAAGGTCGACAGACGGAGTTACGTACGAAATATAGATGAAGTCTAAAAAAAATTATTATAATACATAATTAGAAAATTGAATAGCGCGGGTGATTAGTCTGCGCCGGATATCTCATTCGCGGGATCAGAACCCGTTTTACAAAATCAGCGTAATTAATAATAACGTAAACTATTAATATTGATTAGGCGAAAATTACATTTATCTAAATTGATATCTCAATCTGGAATTATCGTTTGTGCCGAATTTATAAAAACAAGTTAAGAAAAAGTGTCATTTAATGGATGATGACAAAACGCAATAAATTATTATACAAAAAGATGATAAGCTTGTAACAGTTCGTTTGTTATTTTTTTAGATAAAACAAAAAGTGTGTAGAACAATGAAAACTGAAAGTACATTATTATAATCAGGTAATCACCGGAAAGCGGTTGCGCGCATTCTTACCTATTAATTAAATCTATTATTAGCTAACAATTAATTTTCTTATCTAACGATCGAACCGTATCATTCATTTTTAATTGTCTAAATAAAATAATAACAATTACACGTTATACGTACGATGACAATCTTTTTGTATTGAGAGTGCTCAACCGCTTTCCCCGTTCCCATTGCTGACTCAACAATCACTTTCCTCTAGAATCAACGCTTTTATTTGCTGATTTCAAGTTTAAATCGTCCATATCAAACGTATTAACTGTAGCAATAACCAGACAACTGAATGATTGAAATTTTCATGTAAAATGTCGTTTGTATAAAAAGTAGGGTAAATATTTAAAATTGGAAGTTGTCTCACTTTTGCACCAGATGGGGTTTGGTTTTTGCTGTCCCATCCAGAGTGACCTAACTCAGGTGTATAGGGACTCAAAATAAATCAGCAAAAAATATTAAATTCACCAAACTCAAATTTTTATCTCCAATTTTTAAAAATCTTCCTCGAACTTGCTAAAAAAAAAAAGTAGCGCTTTTTGTCGAATAACATAGAAATTAAAACCCACAGCTTCAGTAGAGCTTCATAGAGCAAATTAATTATGGTACTTTAAAAAACCAACTTGACTCAAAAAGTTTTAAAAAAAATGGAGTTGTCTGGTTATTGTTGCAGGCCCTTCAATTTCAATTATTTGTACAGCAATAATTGCCAATTTTCATCTTTAGCTGTCTGATATTCATTGCTACCGTCTTCCCTCGTACATAAGCCTGAGGCCTATAATTCGTATAAAAGCCCCAGGAGGGCTTTTATACGAATTATAGGCCCAAGGCTTCTAATCAAAGCAAAAACTGGTAGTTTCCAATTTTCGCAGAGGGGTTACTGCTCTCAATCTAAACAGTACTTGAATTATATAAAAATATAAGAAATGGAGTGGTTTTGATTATAAGCCATGAGGCTTATAATTGAAGTGGGGCTTATAATCGAGTAGGGCTTCAATTCGAAAATAATCGTTAACTTTAAAAAACTGGAAAATTTATAAAAACTTTAATATAAGCCCTAGGGCTTATGTACGAGGGAAGACGGTAGTCGCAAATTTCTGTTTACAGTCTCAAATTTAGAGTTTTTGTTCCTATAGTCGACATGTTTGAATTTGACTTTCCATTGGAAATCTTATAGGTCCGCCTCCGCTAATTAATTCTACAGTATATTTAGTTTAAATGCAAACACGCTTAATGTATTTAACCAACATCGTAACACACTATAGTTTTGTTTAAATAAAATAATTCTATAAAAAAAATTACTTTTTTTACAGTGAAAATACAGTTGACGCAATTAAAACATAGATAAATAATAAAATAAATAAAAGTCGCCCCGAGGATTGAACTTGAAAATTTTAATAATGCACACCGTCGCACAAGGTTAAAAAGACAACGGTTAGAAAAATAAAAGACAGGATTTTTCTGCCACACGTTTATTAGCGTGAAACGTTAAATGGTGATATATTTGCACAGTTTTATATACTAAGTTACGCATGGCTAGCGAAAATCTTAGAATTTGACGTCACAACCCTCTATAAATTTTACTTTTTGCCTCTGCGTTATAAATTTTCAATTTTCATCCTACCATAACTTTTAAACAAATAAAAAATATAATATATTTGTATATATTATTTTAAAAAAAATGAAGCGGCGATTTTCATTGCAGCAGCAGCAGCAGTTCCAGAACGTACCGCACGGATCAGGCTTATGATCGAGAAAACGATCGAAAATGAAGCAACATGAAGGCATTTGTGCATAAATCTCGGATCACAAGGGGTCAAACATTTCTACCACATTTTAGGAGTCAAAGGTTATCATTTACTCATCCGAAAAATAATAATAAAAAAAAAAAACCACAAGGCGAGTATAGCGTGACGTTATGCGATGCCGATGATAACGCAAATACAGTAGATTATAAATTTCGAGTATGGTAGCTAAATTTATGGGCTGTGATTACGTTTCAAGTGTCCGTACTGTACGTACGTTTACCAACTAAATTTCGCCGTAATTTATTTGGATATTAAAAAAATTTGAAGATTTGGATGTAGACAGTGTTGATAAAAAAATAAAATACTGCGCGACTAACAATAAAGACAAGTTTTTAATTTACTCGGTTACCATAATATTATTCAAAATGTTGTTGTTTTTATCTCGTATTTTAACGGGAGTAGAAGTGAAGAGAAGAAGAAAAAAAACCCCCCCCGTAAAAGTCAATTAACTAGGGTTCTTGGCGACTATAAATTATTTCAAACATAAATTCGGCTAGTAACTCGGGCGTCAGAATAAATTTGAGAAATGTTTTCTTCACCAAATAGTTTTATGTTTTGTTTATTTATTTTGATCAACGTTTTCGCAGATATGACCAAAAGCGAGAAGATTAAAGACACCGGATGCTGACTCTTTGCTGAGGAAATCGACGGAGAGCCACAAGTGGTCAGGATACCGACCGCAAAAAAAAGATATCGTTCCCCTAAAATTAAATTGAGATCCAAAAATGTACGGGAACAAACATAAGAAATTATTTCCAAACACATATTTACAGTACCGTATATGCCTATCATAACCACTCTTCCAAGTGTCTCACAATATAGAGATACATGTAATTATTATCATAAAGCACATAGTCTATAAGACAAATAGTGGCAAGTTCTATTCGCTGGAAGTGCCGGATTAAGATTTCCTGGGGCCCTAGATAAAAACTAATTTTTGGACCCCTATCCCCCCCCTTCCGTAAGCTATTCTGAACATTAATTTGAATACATGTAGGCTACATGTATGTCACAGCGAAATCAGTGTTACTTCCAAGGTAGGTCAATGCCATCCAAATTAATTTTAGCATCCGCCCACCTATCTAATACTGGAAACAGACTAAGTATACTATACTGTATGCATTCTTGCAGTTTTGGTTTTACTTGGGTGTAGAATCAACACAATGTAACAGTTACTATTAAAATTTAACCCATTCTGATTACCTAATAATCAGTGCTAATCCGGCATAAAATCTTTTGCAGGAACGTTCTTCTGGCTCACTTTCACCACTGCTAATAATTACCATTAAAAATAATTAAAAGCTCGCTTTTTGCAAAATTAATGTTGTTAAACAAGTACCGGCATCTAAATACTGTGCATGTACCAGCACGTTCATTTTATAATGGTTAAATGAACCACGTAAACGTTTTTCTAACTAACTTAATTTATACCCAATATAAAAATAGTTTAATAATTATTGCAAAAAGTGGTTCTTAAAATTCTTTTTTTTTATATATTAAATTTTAAAAAATATAAATTTAAGCCAGTTTTAAATCAATTTACGTGTTAAGTTTTGTTTAAAAGCAGTGCATTCAACCGCTGAGCGTAATGTGGTTCAATTTATCAAATTTCTAAGCAACATTTTTGCTAATTTGTAAACGAAGATACAGTACACGTACACTGTACTTGTATTACAGTATCGACTCGGTGCTTTTACTATCAGTGCCAAAAACTTCCGTTTTTTTTCTTTTTCTTTTCGTGTTTTGTTTCGAAAGTCGGAAACGTCATCGCTTGTTTTACTGAAGCATTTTATGAGGAAATAAATTTTACGCGAGCATTTTAAATTCGGTCTCAAATGGTCAACATTCCCCCTCCCTATTAAACTTTTTCGTGTCTCTAAACTTCCGGTATTTCCATTGATTTCTTTGAATTTTATATACGGTAGCTAATAAATAAAACGATCATCCGAGAAAAAGTATAACAACGCAAAATAGAATAAAATAAATAAAGCAAAGCGAATAATAAATCTTAAAATGCTACCCGCCAGTATATTTTTGCGCGTAGGATAATTTTTAACTACAGCTTTGTGTGTTTGTTTTTTTTTTTACTAAAAAAAAAATTGCGGAATGCGCAATTAATTATTTTTAATATACAGTAGTTTGGATTAACGAGACATTTTCGCGGAAAAATACTTAAAAACAAAATAATTAAATTTTAACTGTTTTTTAAAACCATCTCTAAATCTTTCATAAATTATTCTAAATTGTGATAATATGTATTAAATTCATTTTTATTCTTAAAAATGTTATTTATTAATGCAAGTGTTGCTACGCTTCATCGATAACATTTTAAAAATTCAACCCATAAAAATGTTTATTAAAAAAAAAAAAATTATTGCCGCTTCTTCAACGAATTAGCTTTTTTTTTTTTTGTTTACATTTTTATAAAATTAGACAAGTTACAAGTTTATATTACAAGTTCAGTACCGGCAATTTAAAAAAACAACGAAAACGTGATATTAAGCAATGTGAAAACAATAATGTTTTCAAACTTACAGTATGCAGCATATATACAAATGCAATCGCGTTGAAAATTACACCAGTTTGTAACTTAAGTTTTCAGTTATAATACGAGTGCTGCAAATGCCGCTAAAAACAATAATGCAGTGACAGTTGTTACACTAAGATCACATATAAAAATTGAAAATAATTCTACATGACGAAATCACTGCTTAAATTTACGGCGCTTTGCATCAAGTTTAGACCAAGGTACGGTTTCCGGTTGGGGGTTACTTATTTTCAAATACCAGTAGAACGTGAAAGCATAAATCAGGAAGGTCAAAAATTGGTATAAATGAACGAAGTGTGGATTTTTATTATGAAGAACATACTGTACACGTACGGTACCCTGTGGGAAAAACAGCGGAATTAGCATATTACTGTTTTGACCTGCAAATATTTCACCAAAAATAAAAAAAAAAAAAACCTCGCAATGCAAGACCTGACTTGATTGAGTAAAGATCACTTCCTTTTGCATGCCAATGCCCACCCACGCCTGGGAAAGATTGTGACTGCACTGCTAATAAAATGCGAGTGGGCTCAGTGGGGAGTGTTACCACAGTTAAGACCACTCCGGCGCCACGTTTATAGAGCCTGAAAAAGTTTTCTACAGACCATACCCGAAACAGTAAACCGCTTGTTAGGTGACATTTTGCGACACTCATAACTTCAAAATGCTAGTTTCAACGAGATTGCATCAGCTTCTTCGGAGTTAATACACTTTACGCATCATTTATGAAATGACTCTCTCGTACTTTAAAACTACTGTAAACATTTAAAAAAATAATAATAATAATAACAATTCAATTAACTTAAATAAAAAGCAGCGCAACAAAGCTGTAGAACTCAACAAATTCTTAATTTCTACTACAATAAACTTCCTACCGGTATTTTAAAAAATAATAATAATTAAAGGAAGTGCAATTAATATTTTCTTTCAAACTTTTAATTCGCAGTAATTACTATAATTTACTTTAAAAAAAAAACCGTTTAACAATTATTCTCTCTGTAATTAAAAAAAAAAAAATTCGTTGACCGATTAAAAAAAAAAACGCAATTAATTTGTAACTAAAAATTATTATTTCAATATAATGCCTATCCTTAAATACTGTAACAAATAGCTCAAAAATCTAAGTAGTACAAAAAAACACCACTCGGTACCCGTAATAAATCTTTCAATCATCAAAACGTCTTAAAAAAAAATCGAGATTATCACTTACAATAAGTGGAACCCGAAACAAAGAGAGCTTAAAGAATGAGCAATTGCAATCGTTCGGACATTTATTTTTCTCTCCCACACCTTCCTTCCCTCCCTCCCCCTACCATACTTACCCCCGCTGTATTACAACTATACTAATAGCCCATTCGTCTTGTCCACCACGATTTTTATTATACATATATATATATTTTTTTTTCGTTCACCGAAAGCGACCATCCCTGATCCCCGTGTACATCCTAAGGGTCCAATCTCATCCGGTGTTCTTCTTTACCCAACCCTCAACGTACATCTCGAGCAGTGTCATTAAACACGCACGTTCTCAAGACCACTAACAGAAGCAAGAGAGCAACGCGCAAGTACCGTCAGTAAAAAAAAAGGTGAATAATAAAGAAAATAAAAATAAGTTTTAAAGAAGAAAAAAATTACACCCAATGGTACCTTTCTTCTCTCTCTTTTTTGAAAGAACAGCACGCTGACCAGCTGCGACTAAGGAATTTTTATTTGTTGCGCTTAGAGAAGGAAGAAGAAGAATAATTTCGGAGGAGAAAAAGTGGGGGGGAAATGAATAAACAAGATGCTTGTTTTTCAACAAAAAAAAAAAAAATGTATATAATAAGAATGGATAGTAAGGAGCGAAGGTGAAGAGAACTTGTTCGCAATTTTGTGCTCATATGTGATCTAAGAAAACTTGTATGCCCTATGTTTTTCAATTTTTCTCTCTCTCTCTCCCGCTCCCAAATAAGACCATTAGGTTCACCCCCGTGAAAAACAAGCTGGCGATTGAATAGAAATATAGAACCTGTTTGTCAGTTGTTGATTTTAGCCTTGCGTTGTGTAGAGGAACCTGTCCCGAACTTCTGTCCCGTGTAAAAGACCCTCTTTTGGAAAAAGCTTGAGCCCGTTTTCTTTATTCATTCGGAGCTCCCTCTATGTACAATAGCCAACAACGCTACATCCCGGAGAAACACGAAATAGTAGCTAACACCCTCATAAAATTATAAGTATTATTGCCGGGCACAAAACTTACGATCTAGGAATGCACGAAAAGTAGGAACGAGAGCACATTAATCAACACAATTATATTCAAAAGAGAGCCCTTCATTTCGGCACAACTTTGTGCAACTTTCTCGTCATCTGTTCAAGAATAATAAAAAAAAAATGAGAGAGAAAAGTACTTAATGCACTCGTTGCTACTTAAAAACAGCTTTTTCAGAGGAAGAGAATTTGCTTTTCCTTATTTTCACCTAATTAGCTCATTTAAACCCACCTTTAGGGTAATAGGTTGGAAGAAAACAAAAGAGAAAATACGCAACACGATCTTTTAACGAACTGCAATTAACATAACCTTCAAAAGTTCGTCCCATTAAATAGTAAAACTGTTTAACTACTCTTTCCGAGATAAGTTACTACTAGATATTCCGTAGATAAGTTCGAATTTAACTACCTAATAAAAAAAAAATTATTTTCAAGATTTAAATAAACATAATTTTAAAAGTATGTACAAATGAAACACTTTAAAAGACTAAAATAACAATTCTTTTACTCATTAAAAACAATCAAGTTCACCGCCTCACACATCAATTATTAAAAGTGCAAAAAAATAATTAGAGTAAATTATAATTAATCGGTTTAACTCTCTATAACTAAAATACAGTACCGGTACTTGGTTTGATTTAATTTAGCGAGTTTATAATATTGTTTTTAAAAAAAAAAAAATGAATAAAATAGATTTTAATAGCAAATTAAACGCAAAAATAATGATATACTCGTAGATAAAACAGAATAACGACTATTTAGAACCAATCAAAATGTTGCTTTTGAAATGAAATTTAAAATGAAAATATTATTTTATTTATTTCATGTTTGCCACCTCTTTTACGAGGTAAAAAATATATATTACAACCGTCACGCCATTCATTTAAATAATATCATCCATTTCATTTCGACTTAAAACACCTTTGACTACCATAATATAACAAATTTTACTTAGCAACATTGACTTCTTACGTGATCGCTATCTATCCGTAATAAAATTGGCGAAGTTAAAAAGCCCAAGGTTTTATTGTCTTTTTTTTTTTCAAAAGGTATCTAAAAAGTTAGGTCATCAGTAGTTTATGGCATCTACTTCAATTAAGATTTGCTTTTCTTTCCAAAGTCGAGTTGGAAGAAAAAAAAAAAGATAAGAAAAGTTTGTGCACCCTGTAGGTAGGACCTTCGATGGGTGTATACCGCGTGTCAAAGTTTTAGTTATGGAACTAGCAACTGCTCGTTAAGTTCGAACATGTGAGTTATAATCACCCTCAAAAGTTCTGAACCATATTTTTTTTTTTCAAACGGAGAAAAATGCATTTATTATAATTGGGCTCAAAACGGCTCTTTTCTTCGCTCCTGACTCCTATAGAATAAGAAACATTAAAATACTGTACGGTGGGTTCCCTAAATTGGGTACAAGGACACAAAAAGTTGAAAGAACTTTCTTAAGTCACCCCATTTCGGCCACTGGGCACAAGAAATTTCTTTTGTACCGAGGCTTACTTCGCAAAAAAAAAAAAAAAAGAAAAACCTTGATAAAACTTGATTCTCATCTCCAGAAGCCCTTTGAAAAGTGGCCAAATGTCTAAACGACCTTACCAGCCAAACACAATATCATTGTAAAAACGTACACCTTTTTTTAAAACTTTCGAATCACCGAAACAACAACGTGGACAAGATAAAACTATCAGTAAGCAAAAATCGTTTAGAGAAGAAAAAAAAATGCTCCTGGAATCCATCAAACTCGATCAAATAGAATTTTAAAAAGATATTCACCGCCTAAAAAGATAATTGGAGTTAAATAAAATAAATACTACAATAATTAATTTTAAAAAAGCGGGGAGAAATAGCGAATTTGACGAGTTTCGCGAGAGCAATTAAATGTCCGAAACGTGAAGATTGAGAGAGACCACCTAGAGAGTGTCCTTCGTTTATATTTTAAGGTTGAATCGAAAAGATATTGCGGGTACCGTAAATACTTTTTTTTTTATTATTATTATTTTTCTTCTTAAAAGTTTGGTGCGGTAGTGTACGTGACCCGTCATCGTGTGTGCATGGCCATTGCAAACCGCTTACCCCTTTGAGCCTCTAATTGTTAACGCAGAAAGCCATAGGCTCGTCAATACGTAGAAACTAATATTGCTACAGATAGTAGTAGTCGGTTAAGTCTTAAGGCGACAACGAGTTTAATTGTAGAGAGCAATTCATAGAATAAACCAGATTGCGTCATACCGTTTTCATCCAACCTAACACTGTCTGAAATATCGATAAATTATAATACCTACTGTATGCATAGAAAAAAAAATTGAATAACAATAATTTTGCCATTTATTTATTACGCTTAATAAATCAAAAGTCGAGACTAACGCCGTCAAATTTATAAATTATTTCTACTTAAAAACGGTTATTATCTAAATACTAGTATACATGTACAATAGTTATTGTCATATTGAAGTACCGGTATGTTGAACTAATAGCGTTAACGATAATTATTATTAACTGTCTTAAGTTCAAAGTATAAGCTTACTTTTTTGTATTAATATCTAGTTCAAAAACCAAAAACTTATCGAATTAATATTTATACTTTACGCCTTTAAAATTTTGCATAAAAATTGGAATATGATCAATCAAAAATCTGAATAACTTAATAAAATCTGTAATGTTCCAAATCATGAAAGAAAAACACTGTATAACAGTATAATATCGGTATTATGTAACATGCTATAAATTCGAATTAAAGAGATTTTAATTTTTAAATTTTTTATTAGGTATTATTTTTTTTTATATTCGAAAGGAGATTTATTCTTGGCTGTGCAGGGGGGAAAAACACTAATATAAAATCTTAAATAACAAATTTCATGATAAATTTATTTAAAAAATTTTTTAAAAAAAATTTAACTCCTTTTACCATAGCGTCCACTCGCAAAACCAATGAATGATACAGTACTGTATATAAAAAATGTACGGTAAAGAAATTAAAGATTTACGTACAAACTTTTATTTCAGATGAACGATTAACAGTCGGGGAATAGGCTTGTTTATTTATTTTTTAGCGTCTTTTTTTTTCCCGATATTTTTTCTTTCTAGTAATTAATATTTTAGCGTTAACCCGTAAATTTATAAAAACATTCGCATTTCTGCCGCCCCTCTCCCCGTAACTCGTCCACGTCAAAAAACATGTTTTAAACCGCTATTTCAACTACTGTACTGTATAACACGAAGCAACGTTATCTTCTCTATTTAATTCTTCAAGCCAGAGTTTAATCGTTAAAATAAACACCTTATCCGAACCACCATTCACCCAACGTTACATCCACCCCGTACTTAAAAATCAATCGATTCCAAATCAAAAAAAGTTATTCTATTCCGTCTTTTTTTTATCCTCTTATTTCCAGTTGAAATTTGCACTTCAATAAAATTATTTTTTTTCATCATCTTCTCCCTGGTTAAGCGCTAAGAAAGCGCGTTACGTCGAGCACGAGAACGCTATTTCCTCCCCATCCCAACGTTATAACCCTATTAATACCCTATGAGAGTATTTTATAGCGGAAAAGCATTTTTACGACTCTGTTGGCTGCTTATACAACTGAGCCCTACGATTTAATATCGAGAGTTATTTTAGCATCGAGACGAATAGGGAAGTACGGTATATGTGGGTGAAAGACAAAAGGTCTCTCTCTCAGCCCGGATGAGGACCCACAGACTCTCCACCACTGGATAGACGTCACTTACAACACTGACCTACATTTCGTTTCACGCATAAAGAATAAAAGCGGGAGGAAGGATGGATGGAGGGGGAGAAAAATTGTCTCGTAAAATTCCGCTCGTATTTGGCTCGCGCGCGCGCGCCATACTGTGTAGAGGATTTTTGCCGGTAAACCCAAGCGCGTGTATGTGTGTTGGGTAATACGCTACCGTCTAACCATTCTCCCCACCACCATCATTCCCGAGCATTCGAAAAACCGCGTGGTAAAAACGAGGCCAATAACGTTTGGCAAGTAGGACGAAGCGCCCTCCACATCAATTAACTATCGACCAAGTGATTCGATCTCCACGTTGAAGAACAACACGGCTCTTTTGCTTATTCCCTCACCTCGCCTTTTATATTATTATATTATATTTTTTTAATGAGGGAATAGTATCTCCAAAGGTATCCATTATTTTTTTGTTGCTGTTGTTGTTGTTGAGGTAATAATGACTATATAAATTTATAGCACGAAAAAATGGTAGATGGGTGGAGGAGGAATAAGCAAGTTTAAAAACCACAGACATCCAAGAAAAAAAATTTTGTTTTAAGAAATTGCCGGAGATGAGATCTTTTTTTTATTATTGTTTCATTTTTTTTTTTTCTTCTTTTAAGTTAATTTAAAAAATGAAGAAAAAAAAAAATGATGACACGTAAGAAGAAGAAAAAAAAATGTATGGTAACCATCTGTGCAGGAAACGAAAACACGTGAAAAATGAATAGTAATAGAATAGGGGCTGCAGCAACGATAAAGATGATGATGACAAGCGGGGTTTCCGGTTTCATCAGCTCATAAACATACGATAGCCTCATGTTGGAATTAATCACAGTTCACTGGGTTAGAAAATCGCTGGATACTAATCGTTGCTAAACGACGCGCTCAAACAAATCAAAAACATATTAAATCCGAAAGAAAAAAAAAATTAATAACATTACGCGCGTTGATTAAGAAGTCGCGCGTTGATTAAGAAGTCACGCGCTGAAAATCCCCACGAAAAAAAAAATCTTTAATTAATACATTTTAAAAAAAAAGAATTTTTAATTTGAAAACTTTCAAAATAAAAATCCCAACGATTCAATTTTCATAATTTTTAAAAATACAGTACAGCATAATAAAGTACTGTACGCGTATATATTATGTTTTATAACAATAAAATTCTTTTTTTTTTCTGCCTCCCAATTATAATCGAATAAATTTTGAGGTCGCCCATTATAACTCAACTGTCATTGAATATAATCCTTTCTGTAGGATTTTTTTTCTCTCTCTCTCGTCCCATACAAATCAGTCGAGTACAATAATAATAAAACCGTTTGAAAAAAAAAAAAAAAAGTTGAAAGTTTTGAATACACAACAAAATCATATGCGTGCGTTCGAAATAGAAAGTCGTACGAAATGTCACAAATAGTAGACGACAGAGAATGTCATTTATTTATTACTGCGCTGTCATAATGACGAGAATACGCGTGGTAGAAAGCATAATAATATGACGCAAAATTGTTATAAAAAAGAGATTCGGCAATCTAACTAGCAGTCAGTCAGTTGTAAATCGTGCCGAGAACTCGAGTTTCACCAGCAAAAATACATTTAATAATAAAAAAAAACAACGAAAATCCATATAAATAAACATACAAAAAAAAAAAAAATATGCCGACCTAGAAACCCACCGACAACAACGACGGCGACGTAATATCGAGTCGCTAATCATATATTTACATGTTTAGGAAATATTCATCGCGTGACTGAATGAAAACCTATTTCCAATTCGCATGTACTTTACCCAAGTTAAATATAAACGTTCGCCTTGATAGAGAGGGGTGGGGAGAAACCGCTTACCTGGGGGG
>JAQGAZ010001853.1:0-23593 GCA_034692225.1 Polydesmus complanatus | reverse complement strand
CTGACCATAGAATACAGCTTAGACATTAAAATATTTATGACAAAAAAGAAAAAATTCATTGTCACCACAAAAATAGAATAATCAAAAAAACAATTAAAATTTAATAAGTGATTAATAAAAAAAATGTAACGATTTTATTTTATTGTAACGCACTTGTGCGTCAATTAAATATATTTTATTGACCCCATAATTATGAAGGTGAAAAAGTTCTCACCTTCACCTTTACAACATGTAGGGCTAGCCACAAACAAAAAAAATAAACAATGTCATTTCAACTGTTTTCCAAGAACAAAACACAAATGACAACTTCATCCCTTAAATGTACTACTTTTCTTTTCGTTTTTTTAACGAAAAATTTGAAGCTTGTGACACGCTACGTTTTATTTATTATTATTTTCAATAGCAATCAATCAATCAATCGGCGAAATAATCCACCGTTGAAAATTTTAACTCGCAACTAATTGATTTGGATTTGTAGAACCAATAGCAGTCAACACCTCCCGTATGCAGTGGCTTTCGTGGAGACCCCGGACAGCTGAAATGATCGAATTCATGATCGAAGAAGCCAACCTGACTCTGATCTTGACCGGAGTCATCACTAGTTACACCGACAAGGGTTATGTCCACATTCTATGTCCTATGGATGACCTGAGCAAATCCGTCTGCGCAACTCTAACGTGTAATTGCGAAAACAATGCTGTCATTATTACATTTAAAATGATTTTAATTTTCCGCTCTTTTCAGACATTTTTTTATGCACTTATGAGCAATTTCCTCCCGACGACGACGTCCAGGCCTTGAAACAGCCGCTTAGCAAATATCCCTACTGTTTCGGGGGTGACTCTCAACAATATGAGCCAAACCGGTTGTTAATTTACTTAACTAACAAAATTAGATGTTAAGTTTTAATTATTATTATTATACGAAAATATATTGAAAATCCGAAATTAATAAAATGCATATTACAAAATGCAAATTTAATTTGTAGCGATTGATTTACATGTGCAGTATGCCGTTCGCAAGATTATTATACTTTTAAGAGACACGCAAAATGAAACTTAAAAAAGAATTTCGAAGCTATGGAAAGTCATTCAAAAGCATTAAATAAATTTTACGATGAAGTAATTAAAAGTACATGTGGAAAGTTGTAAATGTTTACTACCGCAGCTGTAATGAAACATTGCTTATACTGTATTAAAAAACATTAAAAAAATATTAATGCACGTAATTAAACGTTTACTAGGCTTTTGTTTTTCCACCACAGGCCGTAAGAAAAATTAAATTTTATAGATGATAATATTATTGACCTAAATTCCAAAATGTTTTTTCTACGGCTTATACGTGGCTTTCGCCGTATTCCTCAGTAAATTCCGGCCTCCATGCACGAAATTTTTTAGGCAATAATAATGGGAGCTCCCATTGGCGCACAACGCTCGAGCAGCCACCGCTTCAATATTTTCAATTTCATCGACTTAATCTTACGGGATGAGTTCCACTCGGATTGGTCTTCGATTTTCATCTAACCTATAAGTACCATATCCATTGTAAATTCCAGCCTCCATGCACAAAATTCTTTTGGCAATAATAATAGAGCTCCCATTGGCTCACAATGCTCGAGCAGCTACCGCTTTAACATTTCCAATCTCATCGACTTAATATTGCGGGATGAGTTCCACTCGGATTGGTCTTCGATTTTCCAGCTCTCCTATAAGCATCATATCCATCGGCAAGTCTAAAATAAAACGGTACTGAAATCAAATAGTTCTACCATCGTGTCGTTGTCATATTTTGAGCAGATATACTTCTTCCTCTTCAACATCGAACAACCGGACTGGCTCTTCCAAGTTTTTACACGGAAAACTATCGTTATTTTTACCCAGCAATGTTGAAATCTGGTTCTTCTTTTTTCCAGTACTGACCTAAATCCCAAATGTTTTTTTTTACGACTAACGTAGCTTTCGCCGTCTTCCTCAGTAAATTCCAAAGGCTCCATGCACGAAATTATGTAAGCAATAATAATGGAGCTCACAATGTTCGAGCAGCCACCGCTTCCAAATTGCCAATCTCATCGACTTAATATTACGGGATGAGTTCCTCTCGGATTGGTCTTCGATTTTCCGCTATCCATCGGCGAGTCTAAAATCAAGAGAATTCTACCATCGTGTCGCTGCCATATATTTTAAGCAGAGATAATATTTTGTACTATTTCTTCCTCTTCAACATCTCCCAAACGGACTGGCTCTTCCAAGTTTTTACACGGAAAACTATCGTTATTTTTACCCAGCAATGTTGAAATCTGGTTCTTCTTTTTTCCAGTATTGACCTAAATCCCAAATGTTTTTTCTACGGTTAACGTAGCTTTCGCCGTCTTCCTCAGTAAATTCCGGAGGCTCCATGCACGAAGTTCTTTAAGCAATAATAATGGGAGCTCCCATTGGCGCACAATGCTCGAGCAGCTACCGCTTTAACATTTCCAATCTCATCGACTTAATATTACGAGATTAATTCTTCTCGGATTGGTCTTCGATTTTTAGCTATCGTGTTGCTGCTATATTTTGAGCAGAGATACTTCTTCCTCTTCAACATCACCCAACCGGACTGGCTCTACCAAGTTTTGAAACTGAAAACTATCGTTAATTTTACCCATTAATGTTGACATCTGGCTCTTCTTTCGCCGTCTTCCTCAGCAAATTCTGGAGGCTTCATGCACGAAATTCTTCAGGCAATAATAATGGAGCTCCCATTGGCGTCCAATGCTCCAGCCACGGTTCCAATATTTCCAATCTCATCGACTTAATATTACGGGATGAGTTCCTTTCGAATGGATCTTCGATTTTCAGCTATTCTATAAACACGATATCCATCGGCAAGTCTAAAATCAAAAGTTCTACCATCGTGTCGCTGCCATATATTTTGAGCAGAGATATTTTGAACTACAGTACTTCTTTTTCAACATCACCAAACCGGACTGGCTCTTCCAAGTTTTGAAACTGAAAATTATCGTCAACGTTACTCATTAATGTTGAAATGTGGTTCTTCTTTTTTCCAGTGTTTCGCTGCTATGGGTAGGCCTACAACAGCCAGGACGACGCCATCATTCAACGATCTATATTATAATAATTGATTTGACCATACTGTAGCCTACATGCATATTAATTATTGGGCCTGGATACAAAGACATATTCGATGCGCACGAAGGATGCGAATACTCGCCATAATATTTAGATTATTTTTAAATAGAAAATTTAAAATTGTATAACTTACCGTTAGTTTAGTCCTGCTGCCTGCAAGTTGGTACCCTGTAAGGCTGTAAGAAGTTACTATAATAGTTTAACAAAGTTTAAAATTATGGAGAAAAAAAATCCAAGTGAAATATGTATTAAAAATTTTAATTTAGTTATTAAAATTTAAAAAAATATTTTTCAGAATCAAATATCACTAAAATTGACCGAGAAAGTAATAAAAAATGCGTTAATACTTTATAAAATGGATGCGTCCTCGAGAAAATAGTTATGCCCTCGAGATGCGCCCTCGGAAGGACGCGAGGTTAGTAGCTAGGCTGCACAAGTACACACTTCGAACACCTACTGGCCTTCCCATTCCATAGCTTTTAATTAAAAATACAAACAAACTATTATATCGCTGTATCTCGTTAGTTAATAATTTATTAAATAAATTTTAATCGTAATATGAATTTTTAACGGCAATGACGAGCGTAATTATTTAAAACTCGCAATTAAAAAGTAACAAACTTTACAAAATGGCGTCGTAGGAGCCAAGTACGCACGCGATCCAGCACACTTATTTCCTTCTTTCAATTTGAATTCCAATCTAAACATGGCCGCTTCTTCAACGTCGGATACAGAACTGGTAATATAATTATTATTATAGCGATTTAACTCGCGTTTAATTTTTAAAAGACGGTGTGACACATTTAATTAAGAGTGTATAGGTGACGGTGAGCGAGGTTTTTACGTTGCGACGCCACCAATCTTCGACGTAGAGCGTTGTGTGTGCTACTCGTCGTCTTCATCGCGTTAAATGGAGGGAAATGCAGACATTGTTTCTACGACGTTTCTTCATCAATTTAAACTTAATTCCAACGATATCTTAAATGAACAACTACACTCTAAAGCAATCACGGAGTTAATCACGGAGCCGAAGAGTGACTTTCTACGACTTATATTTTGTGTATTTACGAACATTTGTAACGGCAGGAACCAAGGAAGAAGCACGGAGAAAGTCCGTGATACGCGCCAACGGAAAAAAAAAACCCGTGACGGATTTTCCGTCCTTCTTCTCGCAAAGCCTCAAAAACAGCTGATTCAATATACGAAGTAAATAAGGGTAAGATATTTTTATTTAATTTTAAATTTTTTTCGGTCAAAAAAAAAAATACAATGATCATGAGCTAGGTGTGCCGCACTCATTCGAGGCACACTCTAAATACATTTTCAATCATCTTTCTCGGATTACAATTGACTAAATTCAAATGAACCAGTCAAAATTACATTGCGTTATCGAAATCAATTAGGTTTTAAATTTAATACGGTACAGTACAATCGATTGAAAATGAATGGCGATCAATTTTATTCATTCTCATTCAGCAAATAAGGGTATAGCTTGACATCGATATGCTGGTACATACAACCTTTTTTAAATACAGCACATGCACATGTACATTGTATTTGTTTATAAAATGGTGCACATGTCACAACATGATTTCTTATTTATTTTTTGTTGTTCTGGAATAGGAATGACCACGACGTGTCTATCTTCATCGCCGTACTGGTAGTCAGCGAAAATGTCAGGGGACACCGCAACTGCAGCTCTTGGAACCGGAACGCTAATACTCGGAACAGGAATGACGTCTCGTAGAAGCGGTGCGGGGCGTTGTGGAATGCAACTGATAATATTTTTACAACTTTCTGGTTGTATGGAAGTAATTGGTGCCTGATAGTCGTCCGTGAGTCCGCTTTCGTAAGGCACGCGGTCTAAATCGATGTTTTGCGGACACACGTAGATATCCCGGTCGAAGCGGTCGCTCATTTTCTTCACTCCGGGTAAATATTTGGCGTTAATTTCGAAGTAGATGGAGGTTTTGGCCCACAGGTTGGGGTCCGAGGTGTGCGTCTTGTGGTGGTTGTTGTAGAGGATCTTCTGCCGACCGGCGGCGGGGGACATAGCAGTCATGTACACGCCTTGACCGAACCAGGCGAAGCGCGATCCGGCTCGCGTGACCCGGATCTGCCGCTCGCTCAGAATCCCTCTGGATCCTTTGGGGTTGGTGTAATGGAACAGAAACAGTTCGTCTCGCTGCACGCTCCACATTCTTCAATAATACTTTTTAACTTGTTTTTTGTGAATGGAGGGAAATTACCCCCGGACGATAAGGACGAAAGGGAACGCCCACATAGTAAGTTATCATTATTATTATTTTTATTTATCATTTTAAAAATGTTGTTAAAATTCATGCGCGTGAGTCATTCATCAAAAATCGATTTATATCAATCGAGTTAGTAGAAAAGATTTTATTGATAACATTTTAAAAGGGTGTGTTGTGAAAAAAATGTAAGAAACGATTTTTTGATTATTATTATTATTATTTTTTGAGTGGGTTTGCAACCCGTGGTTCGTGTACCACTTTAGATAGACAAATCAAGAATACGATATATTTTTTTATTTATTATTTTTGAGTGGGTTTGCAACTTGTGGTTCGTGTACCAGTTTAGATAAACAAATCAAGAATGCGGTATAATTATTTCTTATTAATTTATTTTTTTGGGTGGGTTTACAACCTGTGGTTTGCGTACCACTTAAGATAAACTAATCAAGAATACGATTTTTTTTGGTGTGTTTGCAACCTGTGGTTCGCGTACCACTTTAGATAAACTAATCAAGAATGCGGTATATTTCTTATTTATTTACTTTTTTGGGTGGGTTTACAACCTGTGGTTCGCGTACCACTTCAGATAATTTACTACTAGTATTTTAACAGATCGGTAATAAGTCTTTAAATTACAAATATTTTTTGATTGAAAAAGTGAAACAAAGCGTTTGAACGAGAAAGTGTAACCTATTGCATATCGGTATTACAACTTGTATTATAACATTGGGCAGGGGAGGGAGGGAGGGGGGGGGGGGGGGGAGGAGGAAAAAAGAGAGAATCCAAATAAAAAAAGATGATCGAAAAAGTGGGTGTGATATGTGCGCTGCAATTGGAATTAAGTTCTAAATTTTATTTGAGACTTCACATCGCGTTTCAGCTGCATCAACTGCATTCATTTTACAACATGGAGAATTTTGAAACATACAGAAATTTAGAACATTAATTATTAGGTTTGACTCAGTTTACTAAATTTCCAAATGGGTTGCTCGAAACGGTTTACTATCATCGAACGTTACTTTCAATAAAAAACTGCCCTCGCGATTGAAGGCAGTTGCAGCGACCGAGGCAATATCTTAGTTTTTGCCAGAAAAGCTTACACGCTGCCGATTCATTGTTTGGACCGGGCCAAAAGAGGCAGGTCTTGGTGCGCATGAGCCGCTGTAGAGTGCGCGGTATCTGTTCACCATTCAGGTCTTCCAAGATGATGAGGATGAGCACGTCTTTTCCCTCGTCGAATCGCTTATGATAGGCTAAGTACAGCTCGTATTGACACCAATGACTCGTTATGAAGTTGTTGGTGAGTAAGCACAAGGTCTTTCTACTTATGTCTATGCACTGGATGATGTTGTTGATGATGAATCCACCGGCCAAGAAGTCTCTATCGTGAATGCACAGATGAAGCTGAGGCTCTTCCTGTTCGAGGTGAGGGATGAGTTGGTTCACCACCCAATCAGAGTCCGCGTTAGAATAGCACACGAAGGCGTCGAAGGTCAATCGATTCTCTTCGTTCGAATCATTCCGCTTCGATAACATTTGATCGCGAAAGAGGTAGCAGAATAAGCTCACGTAGCGGTACCATTTGTATTTGATGAGCGATAAGATGGTTAAAATAAGGATAAGAACGACGGCGGAAATGGGGAGAACGACATTAGTGACATAATCGAACACTTTTCCTAAACACAACTCGGGTTTAACATTCAACTGGGTTATAAGGAAACCTTTTTTATCCGGCGGAAATTCACACGTATAACGCGTGATTTGATTTTGCACTAAATATTCATAAAATGGTTCCCACCACGCATCGTCAACAATCGAAGGCGTTTGTTATTTAGAAACACATTCTTGGCCAGGGATAAATCGCGTAACATTACCGAATTAAGGATATAGAAATTTGGTTATGTGACAAGTCGATGGTAACGTTTGTGTAATAATTATTTTTAACGTGAATTTTGCGTTCCTTCCAACTCGTTACGTTATTTCCTCTTAAATTAAGATATAATATGGTGGATGACCTAAAATCATCGGTTAAATGGTACATTTAACTGCGCGTAGTATGCTCTATTCCACTTTGTTCGTTTTCAACGGTGATGATGATGACACTTTCTGTCAGTTCTCCGCACTTTTCGCCCGCAATTATTTCTTCTGGAGTAGAAAAGAGAAAGCATAATAACACGAATATGAAACACATCATATTCTTTTTCTTAACGTAGATACAAACTAAAAGTTTTGAAAATTAATCTTATTTTCTTGTCAACCGCTTAGCGTTAAATGAAAATAACCTAAATAAAAAAGGAAAATGCTTTTTTTTTTTTTTTGCCTGCATGAAAAACGATTCTACGAAACCCAGGAAGTTTCTCTCGCCTTATCATATCCTTAAACACACTTCCCTAATTTCAGTTACTTTTCTTTTTATTTTATTTATTTCGTTTCCTGATAATGTGTGTTTGTATTCATTAGAAAATTATTCTTGCTACACTTTTTGATTCGAGTGCATCTCGACGACCTTTTTTTTTAAGCGCTCATCTTAAAGAATTATTATATTCAACAAATTATTATTATTTTTTTTTTATTTTAATTTTAGCACAGCGTAATAAGTAGGCTATTATAGTACAACAGTTCCGAGTAAAATATGGTCGATTTATTAGCCCTACTACTAGTAGTTAAATTTTCTACAGTATCATTTAATAATTAGAACCAAAATAGAAGAACAAAAATTACTCATTCTCCCCACAAGGAGCATAAAGCCACTGCGCGCGTGAGCACTATAAAGCGAATTTTAAACAAAAATTCTAATATTGGCTTAAGCAACTTGGGAGAAGGGGGGGGGGGGGGGCTCGTTTTAAACGGGAACAATTTGAATTTGATAATGCAGAGTGTCGTTATCCAAGAGCTGTTCTACTTCTTGGTGAGTGGCCACGTTAATCATGTACCAACTGCCATCCTTCAAGTCGCGTTCCATACTTTTGACCACGTGTTTAGAAGGATCGTTGGGATGGAAAAGGGTGACCGTGGACTTGTGCTTAAAAGACTCGCCGAGTTCCTTATCGTAAGGGCCGGTTAAAAAGTCGATGGACGCTGTCAATCCGTTCCATCCGTATCCGTTCAATCTCACGTAAGATACCATGCGGTAGCCTTTAGGGCTGGTATAAAAGTAAGGACTTTTTTGAAACCATACCAATCCTTCTTCTTCTATTTCTTTTTTTTTGCGGAAGTCGTGGATAGCCCAGGCGAGCGTTCCGTCGTAAGAATAGCCGTGTTCGGTCACCTGCGGGGGTTCCACGTGGATGTTAATGGAGATGGGATCGTTGGTGAGGTTTTTCGAGGCGATTATCCATCTTTCGGAGTAGAAAGTGTCGTAATGAACGACGGACGTGAAGGGAGAGTTAGCGTGATTGACGTAATTCTTCGAGGGTTGCTTTTTCAAAGTGTAATACAAATCGGGAATAGCTTTCAGATTTAAAGCCTTACCGCTTTTGTTTACGTCTTTATAGGCCAAACTAACGTAGATGGAATTATTTTCCTTATTGAGAGTTAGCTTAGCTTGCGCTCCGAAAGAATATCCTTTCAGCGGGAATACCTCGCTCAACAACGCCAAATTATTATCGCTCTGATTTACTTCGTTTTTAAGGTCTTCGATGGTCCAAATAAAATTAGGTTCTTTCAGGTAATAGTCAGCAAAAAAACGAGAATACATCTATAAAAAAATATGAAATTTAGTTTTTAAATTTTATTTTATGTTTATTTTCATACTCACGTAAGGCTTAGTTAAGAAAACTGACTTTTCCGAATTCTTTTCCCTCGCGCTCGTATCAATTAGCTCCTTTAAAGATAATAATAATAATAATTATTACCGGCAACGTAGTTGTATATACATGTAAATAATAATTATTATTATGTTGTTTGCGGTACCTGCTTAAGCGTTGATATTTGACTGGTTAATGTTCCAATTTCGATTTTTAATAGATTGATTTTTTCGTTAAAGCTTTTATCCTTAAATTCTAATATTTCTAACCAAATTTCAGATTTACCATGGAGCTTAGTAATTTCTTCTTTCATCTCGCTCATCGCTTTTTGCATCTCGTTCATTTCCAAACTCATCGTTTCACAAAATGAAATTATTATTATTATTATTTTTTTTTTTTTAATGAAAACTACTGTACCAGTTTTTAAAGAAGCTGCTACGAAATTATTAACGATACGTTTCAACGTGCATATAAACGCAAAAGCTTATAGTAAAAGCGAAAGTATTATTAAGCTTTTATCTCGTATTTACTTAAAATTTTATCTCGTATTTATTTAAAAAGATGCATTTCCTTCAAAGAGCAAATACGACCGCCTGAACCCTCTCTCTACCTTCTTAGTCATGATTAGGGGTTGTTTTTTTTTTTTTTTTTTATCCCTAAAATAGTGGAACCATTCTGTACCCTAAAATAGTACTGTACACGTTGCTCCACCCTGCCCCTAAATAGACACTTTTCAAGTTGATTTTTAATTGATACAGCAAAACAGTCTCTCCCTCTATTAGTAATGAGGGAAAGTTTTGGGACCCTCTCCAAACAAATCTCTATTGATACTGTAGACCTATTATAATAAAAGTCTGTCAAAAACAAAAAAAAAAAAAAAAAAGAGGCTTGAAATTATAAATTATTCTGCACATTTAAAGCTGAAACAAAACTATTTTTTTTTTAAAAAAAATAAATAAACAGTATTTAAATTTAATTGTTTTACGATCTTCCAAAACTAATACCGGTAACAGTGATTTTTTTTCTAACTTCGACTTTATTTTAAAGTACCACAAAGTGTACTACTGTAATTATAATCAGTGTTTTTGTATAGTGATAATTATATATATATTTTTTTTGCTGAATTTTTGGATGTTTTGCATAAAATAATTATTGTTTACGCTACATGCAGGTCGTCGTTAAACTATTAAGAGTCATTGAAATTAAATAAATTTAAACGATCACATTTATTGATTACCCGATACATATTATTTTTCTTTAAAAAAATAAATACAGTATATATAATTATTATGCTGAACTCGTAAAGATATTTAATAATCAAAAAGGAAACTAAATATTGTATTTGTTTACATCGCGTTACATCGAAATCTAATTAGGTTTTAAATTTAATACTATCGAGTAAAAATGCAAGACAGTCAAAGGTCAATCTCATTCAACAGATAAGGTTAAGTTTGCGGTTTAGCTTTTTTACTGCGTTCTTATGCTTAAGCCTAATGCTTATGGCGTCCTAGTTTGGACTTTGAATTTTATCTTAATACCGAAGTGAATGAAGAAATAAATTTCAAGGCCCACACCATAACGTCATAAGCATTAGACTTAAGCAATAAGAACGAGGCAAAAAGCTAAACCGCAAACTGTCTACTGTAGTCTTCATTTTGCATCTCTTATCTCTGTAACACTTCCACTCCTTTCTTGGCACACCCTACATTTTTAAAGAAACAAAATATCCTGAATTTTAAATAATTTTTCGTGACTTTTTTAATTGTTGTCTTGTTTTTTTTTTTTTTAATTGTTTTATTATTATCGGTATTCATATATCAATCGAATTAGTAGAAAAGATTTTATTGATAGCATTTTAAAAGGGTGTGTTGTGAAAAAAATGTAAGAAACGATTTTTGATTATTTTGATTTAATCTTAATTAAATTTTTTTTTTTTTTTTGAGAGGGTTTGCAACTTGTGGTTCGTGTACTACTTAAGATAAACAAATCAAGAATGCGGTATTTTTTTTTTTTTGGGTGGATTTGCAATTTGTGGTTCGCGTACCACTTCAGATAAATAAATCAAGAATACAGTTATACTGTATATATTTTTTTAAATGGAAAAGTTTTAAAGTTGATTAAGATTTGACACCGAAAGTGTGTGGGGTAGGAGTCATTTTTATTGGGCTGATTTTAGCAATTATCGATTAAATAAAAATGTTAAGCTGGATTAACAGTGACTTGATAGTACAGGGTGTCGTCGTTTAACACCTTCTCCACTTCTTCGTGCGTCCCCATATCCATCCGAAACTCTTTATTCCCCGCTCGCTGCTCCGAACTCTTGACGATATTTTGACTAGGATCAGCCGGGTGAATGAGGGTGACGGTGACCTTAAAGATAGCCGACTCCTTCAGGTCCTTATCGTTTGGTCCGGTCAAGAAATAAAACCTGACGGTGAGCCCTTTCCTCTCGAAAGCCCCGAACCCATTCAACCACACGTTAGCTCTCACCCTGTACCCCCTTCGACCGGTGTAAAAGTAAGGGCACATATGGTACCTCACTAGGTCCTTCTCTCCCATCTCCCGCTTCTTCCTGTATTCCTCGATGGCCCACACCAGGCTGCCGTCGTAGGAGTAGGCCTGTTGGATGACCCAGGGAGGTTCCACGTGGATAGCTATCGTAAGGGTGTTGTTGAGGTTGTAAGTGGACGCGGTTAGGTTCCTGCGGTAATTAAATTGGTCGTATTTTAGTTGAGCGCGAGGGTAGAGGTGATTGATTTCTCGAATTAAGTCTCGGGAACCGTCTTCGGCGTCGTTCTTCACGGTGTAGTACACGGTGGGGATTATATCCAGCGCCAAAGGTTTCCCGCTCTTTTTTACCTCCTTGTAGGATAAGGCGCAGTAGAAGTAGTTGTTCTCCAGGGTTAACTTGGCCTGGGCTGAGAAGGGGTAACCTTTTAAGGGGAAAACTTCGCTGACCAAAGCCAATAATTTCGTGCGGTTCAACTCGGATTTTATGTCCGGGATTTTCCAGGTGAAGTCCGGTTCTTTGTAAAAATACTCGTGCGATGCTCTCAAATACATCTGTTACGTGAGTGTCGGGAAAAAAACCGGACCCCCAACCCAATTTAATAACAATAATTCAAATGGGAAAAGTACATTGAACTCACGTGAGGTTTGGTGAGTGAAACTGTCTTTTCTAACGCTACATTTTTCTTTTTCAAATCTCCCAACATCTATTTAGAAATATTGAAAAAAAAAAAAAAAACAATTAAATTAAATTAATTTTGCCAAAATTAATAATTTACCAGGTGTAAATTGTCAATGTGTTGTTGCAGCGAATCTTCTCGTTTTTTTGATTGGTTCAGTTCGGAAGAAAGTTGTTCCAACTGTTTGGATAAAATGGGTTTCCTATTTTAAAAAAAATTAATTATTATTTAATTAAAAAAAATAGTGACCTGCTGTTTTATGTCGGCCATGGAAGCTTCTAGTATTTTGTTTTTTTCCTGAAGGTTGAACAGAACGGTTTGTTGTTGCGGAACCAAATTCGACATTTTATCCTACGTTAAAATCTCATTAATTTCGATTTTTAAATTAAAAATTAATAGACCTACTTTTAATTTGTCAATTTCTTCTCCCCAAAAATTAAATTTGTCATTCATTTTTATGATTTCACTTTTGAAAAATTTCCAAAAAAAAATATTTAATTAATTTAAAATCTAAAAAAAAAAAAAAAAAATTGCAAAATTCGAATTACATTTTTATTTTTTGTTCGTTCCATTTTTCTGCATTTTCCTTTTTTTTTTAATTAAAAAAAAAAAATTAATTAATAACAAATAATAATTTTAAAACGTCGAGTTAATAAATTATGAGTTATTTTACTTCTGAATTAGCCATTGAAATGACGAAAAAGAGACAACAATAAAATGCTGTAAAAAACTGTTTAAAAAAACTGAATGGAAAAAAAAAATTAATTTTAATTAATTAATTAAAAAAGAAATTAATTATTTTTTTTTTACCTCATTATGAAAGTTTGGTGAGCGAGACGAGTGCAGAAGTGTTTTTGAAACTAAAATAACGAGCGAATTAGTTTAAGTTTCTTTTTCTAAAAATAGAATTTTTATTGAACTTTTGGAATTTCTTAGCAATTAAAACCCCGATCGATCGATAACGCTTCACGATATCTCAAATTGCGCGCATTAAGAAAAACAGTTATTAATAGCTAGAGTATAATTATAGTGTCGTCATTCAATTGAAACTTAGTTCTCGCTAGTAAAACGCTACTGATTTAAAATTTTAGAAATTGGTTGTTTTTGCAAAAAGGCGTGGCGGGACATCCGGCGTGGGTGTTGGTGATGTTTTCGGCTCCTGGAACGTTGGGCGTGTAGAGGTCAAGGGTCTCTTGGATCTTCCGCTCGTCCTCTTTCGTGTTACCGTAGCAACGCAAAACTAAAACACACGTAAACAAAATTAGTTTTAAAATCTGGGGGGACAGCTGAATATGTAGATTAAAATTAAAGACAGCTGAAAATGTAGATTAAAATTAAAGACAGCTGAAGGTGTAGATTGAAATTAAAGGCAGCAGAAAATTAAGAATAAAAATACTGTAACTGAAAATGTAGATTAAAATTAAAGACAGCTGAAAAGGCAGATCAAAATTAAAGATAGCAGAAAAAATAAATTAGAAATAAAAACAGCTGAAATTGCAGATTAAAATTAAAGGCAGCAGAACAATGAGAGGAAAAATAAAGACAGCAGAAAAAAATACATTAAGAATAAAAACAGCTGAAATTGCAGATTAAAATTAAAGGCAGCAGAACAATGAGATGAAAAATAAATTAAGAATAAAAACAGCTAAAAATGTAGATTAAAATTAAAGACAGCAGAAAAATGAGTTGGAAAATAAAAATTAAAGAGAAAATAATTTGTAAAGAAGAAATGCTTAGCGCGGTCCTTACTTTTGAGCCCCACACCGTCATCGTCACACACGTAAGGGCAGATATAGGTGCCATTCTCATTGGCATTGCTCAACATAGTGTAGTAGGTTATAGGTTGGCCCAGGTCACACGTCGTCGTGTACGATATAGTGTAGTTGAGTAATTTGGGCGAAAGAGTAAACATGGTCTTCACTTTATCCCTTACAATAATAATTATTAGAATAAAGAAAACGTCATCGTATAATAAAAAATAGCATATTATTTTACCCTTGGACGATGACGAAGGTGTAGTTTGAGCCGGAATAAGGGGCGGGGCCGGTGGTGACGCCGTAGGAGCAGTTGTAGGTCGGATCCAGGCTACGAAACACGTAGTACGGGTTGTACAAGAAGCCAACCTAACCAATAATAATATTGAAAATAATAATTAGCTTCTAACGCATTAATTTGTATTGATTTGAGTTACCGGAAGCTGGAGTAAGACTATGGGCAGCTGGTCGCATCTGGTGATATTGTTTACCTGCCCTAAAGCCCTACTACTCGAGCGCAATGAGAAGAAGAAGAAAAGGATGGAGCAACAACAACGACTTTTCATTTGCTTTGAATGACAATTACTATTGTTATTTTTTGCTGTTCGATTTCTCATTAAATACTGTACGGTACTAGGCTTTGCGTAACGTAGACGCTAAAATGACCTATATCGTTAGCTCATTTACCTCATATTTTTTGTTTTCTCTTCAAGCAACTTCGTAATATTATTATTATTATTATTACGGCTTTTGTGAACCTTGATTGGGAAAACACACATTTAAAGGTCTGTCCGTTTGCTTCACCCAAATGTAAGGGCAAATTCATGAATATGACGTCACCATTATTCGTCTCATTACGATAAATTTTGAAACTTGCAAACGGACGCACTTATGGAAAAAGTGCAAATAATTATAGCAAACGGACAGACTTTTAAATAATAATAATGGTTTTTACTGCATTAATTATGCATTTTCACTATTATTATTATTAAGTTCATTGTTTCGCCTACTTAGATTTTCTATTTCGAATGTCAAATGGTTTCAAAAATCCGCAGTGAAAATGTTATTGACAGCGTCGGATTATTATGCATTTTTGAGGTTTTAGATAAAAATATTTTTTGGGCCCCCTGTAAATTATTAGGTTTTTTTTTCTTTTTTAGATTTTTTTTCTGTTTTTTTTTTTTTTTTTTTTAAGGAAAATTAATCAATTTTTTATGAAATGTACTGGTAACTATTTTTTTTTTTTTTTTAAGCAAAAGTTATTTTTTAAGACAAAGAAGGAAAAGTAACTATTTTTTTAAAAATACAAAATAAAGTGTTTTTTAGGCGAGTTAAATGATTTAAAAGTAAAATTAACAATTATTTTTGTACAAAAATTAATTACCGTATTTTTTTTTTTTTTAATGGAGAAGTTATTATTTTCTAAGAAAATTAATTTTTTTTAATAATAATTATTATTAAATAATTTTTTTTTTGTTTAGAAAATTAACTCATTTATTAAGACTTTAAATTTTTATTTAAATATTTCTCAATAATCTGTTTTTATTTACTTGGAGTTTATGCTCCGACGTTATGGATAATGACGTTTACAAATAAAAGCACGGGTGTATATTATTATTAATAATAATTATTAGGGTAGTAAAAGTTTATTAAGTATTTAATGGAGAGTAACAATCTATAAGGTTGGGAAACAATCGTACATCTTTTAATAATTATTTTTATTAACTTAATATTATTAAATTTTGTGACTTTTCGCAGTTTACAATAATTATTAAAGTCTTTCGCATTAAATTTTAACGGAACGCTTTTAATAGAAGTATCCCTGACAGTAGGGCGTGGGATGGCAGTCAGCTTGGGTCTCAACCACGCTCGAATATTGGGGCATGTGGGCCAAGTAGGTGTCCAACGCCGTTTGTATGGCGTCTTCGTCGGCGCTCGAATGTCCGTAACAACGTAAACCTTTGACATTGGAAAAACAATATTATAATAGAAACACTGTGGCGAAAAACAAACATTTACTTTCAATTCCGGCTCCATCTGAGTCGCACACGTAGTTGCAAAAGTAGGTGCCGTTGGCGTCCATCTTGTAATCCAGGAAGCGGTAGGCGGAGTTACTTCCGTCTTCGCACTTGGTGCCCAAAGTGGCGTTGTCCACCGGCACCAAACCCACTAATGACACCAGGTCGTAGCTAAACAACGATTCAAAATGCACTCGTGTATTTGCTCCTTACGTACTACTGTATTTCAATGGAGGATTACCCTTGGAGGAGGAGCAGGGAGTAGTCGATGCCGTTGGTGGGCGCTGGACCGGTCATGATGGCCGTGGTGCAGTTGTAAGACGGGTCTAAGGAACGGAAGACGTGAAACGGGCTGTACGCTATCACTTCCTGTCGGCGAAGAAAAGTTTTTAAAAGAGATAATTCTTTTTAAAAAAATATAGTGTAGACTACTGTTCTGTTTGGTGGCCACCACGGTTAAAAAAATGTAAAATTATCGATAATATCGAAAACATCGATTTACGTTTGAAGATATACATTTATAAAGCAATTTAGAAGTTAATCGATTATCGAACGGCGATAGTATCGAAAACATCGATTTACGTATGAAAATATACATTTATAAAGCAATTTAGAAGCTAATCGATTATCGAATGGCGATACTATCGATTAATTTAAGTTTTAACAGTACCAAAATATATGTATTATTTACCTGTAAATCTATGTTGACTCGAGGCAGTTGATCGCACCTCGTGACGTCATCAATGGCTATGGTTAAATGTAGGCTTAAGAAAATTAATAATGCGCTTTTAATCCACATTTTATTCTTATTTTTTTTTTTGTTTTTGTTTTTGATATTGGAAATGAACGCGGCTTTTGTTTTTTACTCTTAAATAATGGTCGCTCCGTGTGTGGGGTTTTTTTTTATTCATTTGTTCGTATAAATCCAAGCCCAATAATTATTATTATTAGATGGTGTTATACAAATTGACAGCTAAATAAACCCAATCAAAATGACCGCGAATAAATTATTAAACGCTGATTGTGTTGGGTGACCCGTAACAATCATGTTGGAATTTGTGAGGGCAAAAAAATAAATAAATAAATGTCCAAACGATGAGTTTTTCCCACCCTGGGTTTTTCTCCAGTTGTTAAGGCTATTCCTCCCCCCAAACACCTTCAGGCGGAGACACACGAAGGTCATTCGGGTCATTGTCTGTCGTTAGTCGAGAGCTAAGCGTTGTTTTTACTGTTAAATCTCTGTTTGGAGACCACCGTTGGGACTCTTGTTGATAGTGGTCATTATAAAGGAGTGCTCTTCAAGCATAAAAATAACGTCTTGATGGTCTTCATATAGAGACTTTTATTGAAAATGGAATTTAAAATGGTGGGTGGGTGATCTTGTAGGGACGCTATTTGAGGTGGTCTCAGAACGAGAGTGGTCTTCAATAGAGGTTTCGATGGTTATTATTACTCGTATTACTGTAGAACGCATTTTTTTTTTTTGCTTTCAGTCGATCCTTATTTTAGGTTCCACTCACTTTATCACTAAAACCACATAATAGTGAATAACTTTTTTTTACTACTACGTGTACATGTACTTTTGAATTTTTTTTGGAATTTATTTTTTTGGAATTTTTTTTTTTGAAACTTTTTTTTTTGAAATTTTTTTTTTAAAATTTTTTTTTTTTTGAAATTTTTTTATTTTGAAATTTTTTTTTTTGAAATTTTTTTTTTTTGAAATTTTTTTTTTTGAAATTTTTTTTGGAAATTTTTTTTTTGAAAATTTTTTTTTTTTTTGAAAAAAAAATTTGGGCCTGCCTTGGCCACCATAGCGCACTGTATAATTTTCCTTATAAAAAAAAACTTCTTTGAAACGTTATTTTTATTTTTTGCGCATGCGCAAATGGAACAAAAAGTTTGTTTTAAATAATATTCGTGTATCTTCTTCGATGTGTAATTGAATACAACGTCATGTAGTGTACTGCTCTTCGTCCACTTCGATCTTCGATTTCCAAGTGTAATTATAGTAGGCTGCTCTGTTTTACTACAACGGTACGCGTAATATGTGATTCATGAATGAACTTTTCTCCCCCTCCAACTACTATCAAGGTCAGACTTGTTTACATATGTCTTTCTCTTATTTCGCTACAGATGTCGCTACAAGCCACGGATTAATAATTATTACAGTTATCGCTGCCCTACTTAATTGTACAAAACAGTACATAATTATATTAGCTCAACATGGTATTTTATTTCTTTTAAAAAAATATATATATATACATTTTTAGTACAATAAGATCGTTTTTTCAATACATTTTTTAGAAAATCTCTCAAAATTAATATCGATCATTTTAAAACAATTACTTTTTTTTAAATAACATTTTTGAGTCGTTGTCTTTGTTATTCTATGAACATACCTCATTACGTATTAGATTTCAATAGTAAAGAAAAGTTTGTTCGATAAAAAAGAAGAATATTTATTTTTTTTTTTTGATTATTATTGATTGATTTTTTTTTTTACAAAGCGGAAGTGATGGAAAGATCAGATGAAGTATTCTTCGCAATACTCGTCCTCCGCGTCTGCGCAGTTGACTTGCATGTCGGTGATGTTCGCGTACCCTGTGACGTTGACCACGTACTGGTCAATGGCCGCTCGCATGTAGTCTCTATCCGACGTGGTGTGACCGTAGCACCTGAAAACTACGTCACCAAACATTTAAAAAACAAAATAGACTCTTCCCAAAAAAATAAAGGTCCTTACTTTTGAGGGCATCTCCGTCGTCTTCGCACACGTAAGGGCAGATGTGCGTGTCGTTCAGGCTCACCTTGAACACCATGAAGCTATAAGTGTTCATCACCCCTGAACAACCCAAAATTAACTTCCTGTCTGACCCTAACTCCCGCCACCTATAATAATAACTCACCCGCGTCGCAGGTCATGGTCATGGTGCCTAGGTCGCTAACGGCTGGGGCCACGCTGAACATGTACTTCACTTTATTCCTACAGAAAACCAACAATTAAACTAAAAGATTTTTGGGGGGTTAAGGGAAGCAGGAAGTGGGAAATCACCCGGCGATCATGATGAAGGTGGCGTTCTGGCCGAACATGGGAGCTGGGCCGGTAGTGACGGAAGTGGTGCAGTTGAAAGTTGGGTCCAAGCTGAACCACACCCTGTACGGGTTGAACAAGTACTGGTTCTAGACACAAATCAATTCATTAGGTCAAGGCCTAAATAACGTTTTAACGTTTTATCGGCTTTAGAATAGCGTATTACGCATTAAAATAAAATTTAGTGACCTTTTTTTATCGCTAAAATTAGCGTTTTACAGCATTAAAATAGCGTTTTACAGTAAGTACGAAAGCGTTTAACAGCTAATAAGGCACTGAAACAGCGTTTTATTGCACTGAAATAGCGTTTTATTGCACTGAAATAGCGTTTTATTGCACTAAAATAGCGTTTTAGAGTTAGTACTAAAGCGTTCAACAGCTAATAAGGCACTGAAATAGCGTTTTATCGCATTAAAATAGCGTTTTAGAGTTAGTACGAAAGCATTCAACAACTAATAAGGCACTGAAATAGCGTTTTATTGCACTAAGATAGCGTGTTAGAGTTAGTACGAAAGCGTTCAACAGCTAATCAGGCACTGAAATAGCGTTTTATCGTCATAAAATAGCGTTTTATCGCATTAAAATAGCGTTTTAGAGTTAGTATGAAAGCGTTTAATAGCTAATAAGGCACTGAAATAGCGTTTTATCGCATTAAAATTACCGTTTGTTTTTTTTTTGGACTTTAAATTTTTAACGCTGGTAATAGCGTAGTACTGCACTGAAATAGCGTTATATTTTATAACTTAAGATATTTAGCATCCTGAAAGATTCCCTAATTTAGCAATTTTATTTGCTCTTAAAATAACGTTTAACGATCGATATTGAGTTTTTACGGTATAAAATAGCGTTTTGATATAATTAATTTGCGTTCTAATGCGACCAATTGACCTTTTGAAGCCGTGTGAAAATGCTGCTTTAAACCCCTAAAATTTCGATACCGTAAAATATACTGGCATTGCGTTTAGCTTAACTATATAATAGCGTCTAAAATAAATAAATTCATTAAAAAAAAAAAAAAAATAGCGTTTGAGAAAGGAAGTGTACTAACCGGTAGGGTGAGGGTCTCTTTGGGCAGTTGGTCGCATCGTGTAATATTATTGGCCGGTGCCAGGGTTTGACCTTTGACCTGGGCTAAGCAGAAAACGCAGAGGAAAACGACGAAACTAACGCGCGACATACTGTATCTATTTTTGTTTTTTGTTATTATCACGAATGCGTATTCAGACTTACCCGTATATAAATGCCTACTGTATAAACATTGGAGGCGTTGACGTCACGCCTCGGCCTCATTTACACAGCGCCGCATAAATTATTATAACGCAGAATTCGAGGAATAGTAAGCACAGTTCGCACTCGCCTATCAATTTATTTCGTTGTTTTTTTTTTTTTTTCATTTTTCGTGGTAAGCGTCAACGTTCCTTCGCATCACTCGCACGACTTTTTTTTCCGAGGAAAAAAAAATACAAACAATATTATTGTTATAATAATTATTATTATTGATAGGTGTTGATGACGTCGGTTGTAATGTTAAAAGACAATTAAAATTTTCCAATACGGTGAAACCTGTTTATGGGGAAACCTGTAAAAATATAGCCTATAAAAAAAAAAAAAAAAGTTGGGAACGCAGTGTGTTAAATTAGCTCTAAGACGGAAAACCTGTTTAACGCGGAAACGGACAGGCCATTGAGCTATAATTATAAAACTTGCTTAAAACGGAGACGAATCTCGTAGAAGGCGAAAACTTGTAAAAACAGACAAAAAAAAAAAAGTTGGGAAGGCATTATTAAAATATCTTTTAAGACGGAAAAACTTGTCTAAAGCGGAAACTGACGTTCTATTGAGCACCAACGGTATTATAAAGCCTGTTAAGACAGACTCAGTACAAAGCAAAAACCTGTAAGAGCGGACAAAAAATGTTTGGAAGGAAAGTTAAAATATGTTTAAAACGGAAAACTCTTTTAACGCGGAAATGGACCTGTTTAAAACAGAGAATAAAACACATTTTTTTCCTAGTGGAAATCTCGCTGAATAAAAACGGAAACCTGTAAAAACGAACAGGGTAGAGCGCTGAGTTTAATGATATAAATTCTGTATTTTTAATAATTATTATTAATTTGCGTCGCATTTGCGAGGTAAATAGTCTCTTGCGAAGCGGCTCAACACTTGTGACTTCAATACACTGTACAAATTAATTGACCTGGTTTTAGTCGTTAAACGACCTGTTGCGCAGCTCATTCACACAAAATAATTATCGTCTTTTCCAAATAACAAAGCTTTTTCTATTAAATCAGTGAGAGATCGATGGATTTATTGATTGTTTATTATTAATTAGATTTTTTTCCTGTCACATTGACAGCACTGTTGGTCTATGTTTAATTCTGGGTTTCCATTGAAAACATATGGCTGAGGTTTACGGCTCATCATTTTGCGTCAAAATAAGCTTTTTCGAAGAATTCATGAATTATTTTTTCTGCTTTAGTTTTTTTTTTTGGTTTATTAAGAATCATTATTTTGACGTTCTGAATTAAATATTTGAATTTTTGGGGAGAAATTTATTAAGTTGTACGGTTGTAGAGGAAAGGCGATTATTGTTTGGAGAAAATGCGATTAAAATTTTTATTAGAAATTTTGATTAAGTTTATGAAAAAATTTGAATTTATTAAAAAATCTGATTAATTTTATATTAAAAAATAATAAATTTGATAAAAAAAAAAAAAAATTGAGTTTTATGAAAAAAAAATTTGAATTTTATGGGAAAAAAAAAATTCGATTAATTTTAAGAAAAAATTAGAATTTTATGAAAAAATTTGATTACTTTTATGAAAAAATCTGATTAATTTAATGAATAAAAAAAAAAATTCGATTATTTTTGTTTAAAAATTTGAATTTTATAAAAAAAATTCGATTAATTTCATGAAAAATTTTTAGAAATTTTTTTAAAAAAATGGAAACATTTTATTTGAAACTTAGATTAAGTTAATGAAGAAAAAGACAAAAAAATTTGCAATATTTAAAAACAATAAATTTTATTAGACTAAATGTTTTTTTATTTTTAGCATTTTAAACACAATATTAAAAAAATATTTTTTTTTTACATCAACAAATTAAAATTTTTTCTTTGAAATTACATTTTTATAAAATAAAACACACTTTACAATAGTTTTTTTCCCCTTCTCAAAAAAAAAAAAATTATAAAATAATTTTTATAAAATTTATTTTTAAAAATAATTGGAACAATAAGCGTCATATTGGCATCCCGTTTGCGCGTCATACACGTCTTTGTATCCAGGCACATTGGTCATGTACTGGTCAATGGCTTGTTGAATGATGGCTTCGTCCTGCGTGGTGTGTCCGTAGCAGCGAAACACTATACAAAACAAAATAAATATTCAGATTTAAATATTCAACGGGTGCTTTTTAGCAATTCCAAAAACCATCAAGGGCCAATCCGGTTGGGTCGCAGGAGTAAGGGCAGTTGACGTAGTTGGGGGAGTCAATTTGAAAGAGGAAAGAGTAGTAGTGATAAGTGACCGATGCGTTTCCACATTGGGTCAAATAAGTGGACTGGTCGTCCGTTCCTGGCTGCACGCTGAAAATAGACTTAAGACCCGTTCTGCGTCACACGCAAAAATCAAATTATTATTATTATTATAAGGAGCAAAAAAAAAAAAGGATTTTGTTACTTCTGAAGGAGAATGAAGGTGAGGTTCTGGTTCCCATCCGGCCCTGGACCAGTGACCACTCCGGTGGTGCAGTTGTCGCCCGGAATATTGCTGCGGTACACGTGAAACGGACTGGTCAGCGCCACCGACTAACACAACAAATAAACAAAACGGTTTTTAAGAAAGTTACTTTCTTATCCTTAAATGGGACTTTCTTAGCATTAAAAAATACTTTCTTAACCTAAAAAGTTACTTTCTTAACCTAAAAATTACTTTCTTAGCCTTAAAAAGGACTTTCTTATTCTTAAAAGGTACTTTCTTAGCCTTAAAAGGTACTTTCTTAGCCTTAAAAAGGACTTTCTTAACCTTAAAAGATACTTTATTAACCTTAAAAAGAACTTTCTTAACCTTAAAAAAAATTTTCTTAACCTAAAAAGTTAGTTTCATAGCCTTAAAAAATACTTTCTTAAACTTTAATGGGATTTTCTTAACTTTAAAAGGTACTTTCGTAACCTTAAAAAGATTTTCTTAACCTTAAAAGTTATTTTATTAACCTTAAAAGGACTTTCTTAACCTTAAAAAGGACTTTCTTAACCTTAAAAAGTTATTTTCTTAACCTTAAAAGTTATTTTCTTAACCTTAAAAAGGACTTTCTTAACCTTAAAAGTTATTTTCTTAACCTTAAAAGTTATTTTCTTAACCTTAAAAGTTATTTTCTTAACCTTAAAAGTTATTTTCTTAACCTTAA